>PVJH01025429.1:0-31553 GCA_004026705.1 Nesogale talazaci
TGAGCACAAGAAAAAAGAAAATGCCCCCAAAGTGGATTGTGGTGATAATTGCACAATTGTTTCTAATGTGATTGAACTATTGAAGAGTATGGTATGTAAATTATGTTAACAAAACTATTTTGTAAAGGTGAAGATGGAAAGACTTCATCTTAAATACTTTTGACACATTATCAAGAGGAAACAGTCCCGAGGAAAAATTTGTTTAAAGCTCTCATTAAGAACGATTGATGCGGTGACTAAAACAATGAGCTCAAGCATAACACCAATTGTGAGGATGGTGTACACTGTATTTTGTTCTGTTGTAAATAAGGTCACCAGATATGGGAGCCAACTTGACAACGCCTAGCAGCAATAATGGGAAAAATACTGAATATCAAAGAAGGCTTCAAAAAAAGATGGGGACAATAGAGTTGCTGTATAAAAAATTGATCAGTAAAACATTTCAACATATAGCATATTATTATGAAATAGTGATATAGAAAGAAAATGACCAGGCAGCACTGATGATATTGGAAAGGGGCGGGGGGTAGAGGAGACTCCAACAAATGATAGGATAAAAATTAAAATGCTTCATCAAAGCAGTAAACCACAGGAGACACTCACTTATGTAGTGTCTCACCAAAAGACAGTCATTGATATGGAATAAGGAGCTACTACATCATTGAAAATCAGGAAAAATGTGTTTCATAGTTTCGGGAAATTATATGGCTACAAAAGAGGGAATGGAAATCCAATTCCATATCTACAAAAGGATGATTTGTAGGAATTTGATGTGAAACATACCTCCACCTTCCAACCTTCTTTACCTTAGTATAATGCTAACTGTCCCTTCCCCTACAGCATCTATGTTGGGCTCAAAATGGTCACACAGAACTAACTCACAGGCAAAACTCATGAATATAGAGGTTTTTAGGGAATTCAACAGACTAATCTCTCAAAGACAGCATGCTTAGTAGAGTGGCAATATAAAATAGGAAGGGCCTTAACCAGATGGCTACAGCAATGGGCCCAATGATAAGAATAAGCATGAGGTTGGTTCAGTACAGAGCAGTATTTCATTCTATTGTACATAGATAGGATCACTGTGTTTCAGAACCAACTCTATGGTACTTAGCAAAAACAATGAAAGCTTTTAAAATGCTAATGATACCGTGCTTTTGCCCACAGTGCCTCTTTTAAGACATTCTGGAAAGAATCTCTCTCTCTCTCTCTTTCTCTCTCTCTCTCTCTGGTTCCTTTACTCCCTCCTTGCTTCAGAAACTACCACAATACTGCATTAGTGATGCTAAGTGCTCAACAGGCACCCATCTTTGGGTTAGTCTCCTGTCCAAAGGTATCCATATATGCTCACTTCTTGGGGTGTGAAGCTCAGACCTGTTTCACGGTCTTACCCCTGCTCTTCTGCCCTGCCTCATAATTCTACATGTGCTTCCCTCCTGCTGCTTTCCTCTTGTTTATTATAGAATTATCAGCTTCTGGTTTTGAAATAGCTCACTTATATCCAGAGGAATGGGGAAATCATCAATATTTAACTTAGAGTCCTCCAGATCTTATTTGAACAATTTCACACAATAATTTGGTGAGAGTTACAAAGACTGGATAAAAGAGGAATACGAAGTAATTTTACTTCATTCGTGGTTTTCATAATTTTATCATGCTCATTCAGCAAATAATACAAGAAACTAACCTATGTGAACAAAATTTTGGCACATTTTGCAAGAAGTCTTTTAATAAAAACAAATTGGGGGGTGGGGGCTGAGCCCCGGTGATGTAGTGGTTGAGTGCAGGACTGCAACTCACAGGGTTGGTGGTTCATATTCAGCAGCAGCTCTCCAGGAGCAAGGCTGGCCCTCCTACTCCCACCAGGGGGCAGAGAAGCCCACAAAAAACAAAACAAAAGCAAAACAAACAAAATAAACTGGGGGAAAAACAAACTGCTATTTCATATTACGCAGTGTTTTCTGCAGAATGTGAAGAAAACTTATTAGTGAAAACCAAAAGATGTAGTCTTCAATGTACATCATATGTCAACATATAAATAACAAACATTCTCACAACTGGGTCAATAAGTAAATCCTTGATAAAAGGGAAAGAGGTTGACGTTAAGAATGTCATTTGACACTTGAAAAAAAAAGAATGTCATTTGAATTGGATCTATAATCAGTCTCATGGGAGCTCACAGAAGGAAGTTAACCAATGTACATTGGGTGAATATTAAGCAAAAGATCTCTTGAAAGTATTAAAAAACAAAATATAGCACTTGAAGACTGAAATATACCTCACCCATGCCATGTTATTTCAATCACCTCAGATTTATGCAAGAAGATGGATATGACTCAGAAAGACCAAATACGAAGAAAATTCTTTGAATTATATTGCTGTTAAAGCATATTAAATATATCATAAACCTCCCTTACCCCACCCCCCCCAGGAAGACAAACAACAGAAATGTGGGTGAAGGGAGATAGCAGTCAGTGTAAGATATGAGAATAATAACAATTCATAATTTATCAAGGGGTCAAAAAGAGCTGATTCTAAGGGCTCAAATAGAAAGTAAATGTTTAGAAAATTATGATGGTAGCAGGCACAAATATGCTTGACATAATTGATAATATGGATTGTTATAAGAATGATATGAGTTCCCAATAAAATTAACTTAAAATAGATAAATAATAAATAAACCTTTTAATAAATGAAATACACATCATAGAGAAGAACACTATGTGTAGCAAAAATAAGAAGACCCTCAATGAGATATATTGAAACGGTGGTTAGAAAGGGTTATGTTTAAACATAGTAGCTATTTTTTTAGCATAGTAACTATTTTGAGTATGGCATATGTGTTAATATGGGTAGACTAGAGAAACAAATTCATAGACATTCATGTGTATAAGAGAGACCTTTATATCAAAACGCAATTGTAAATTAGGAAAATTCACCAGGCCAGTCCAGGTCAAGTCCATGAATCCAATATTAGCTCATATACCCAGTATGCATATATAAATTGTTCTTCACACTCACACAGCGCACCCAGTGACACCAAATGCAGGAAGAACGGTCGCAGGCCAGTGGGTGGACAGTCTTGTGGATCCAGTGGAGCTGGAAGTCTCTCAGCCCAGGGAGAGGTCTTCATACTAGGGCTCTGGCTCTATCAGCATAGCACGTCTGCCTGGTCATGAGGAATACCAAGCAGAGAGTTTGTCTGTGTTCCACTTCCAGCAAGCTATTTTTCTTTGTGACCACTCCAAATGAGGTCATCATTGTGCGACCTGATTGACAGGCTGGGCTCCACCCCTTCACAGGTTGACATAAGACGTTGTAACTAGGACCTGGCAGTGTTTTATTATTTGTATGTATAGAGATGTTCCTAGTCTAAACCAACCAGATGGCATCTAATAACAACAGTTAGGATGAATTGTAAGTGTATTAGATTTTCATAATACCTCTAATTTTGCCAAATAAAGAAGAATTAAGTACGAATTTAAAATATAGTATAGGGGAGGGTGATAAAAATCTGGAAAGAACTTGAGAGTCAAACCTTGATTTAAAAGGCAGAAGAGTCTTCAGGACTCATCACTGACTATTTTTTTCCTGATGGTATATAATTTTTGAATATTTAATGCATTATTTTATTGGGGGATCGTACAACTCTTATGATCATTACATACATCAGTTGTATGCAGACCACATTTGCATTTTTGTTGCCATCATCATTTTTGAAACATCCTGATTCCACTTAGGCCTCTGGTATCAGCTCCCCATATTTTCCCTCCCTCGCCCATGAACCCTTAATATTGTCCTTAATTTGTCATACTGTACACTGTTCAATGTGTTCCTTCCCCCACTTCCTTGTTGTCTGTACCAGGGAAGAGGTTATATGTAGGTAGGAGGTTCCCTGCAATTGGTTCCCCCTTTCTACTCCAACCTCCCTCCACCCTCCCGTTTGATAGAACATCACTGACTTCTAATTGACTTGTTTAAACAAATGTAAGGCTAGTTACACCCTTATAGTACAGTGCACCCTTAATGGATTTGCCCCTTCTGAATTTCTCTCCACATTGAAAAAAATTGATAGCGCTAGATATAGAAAAAATATCTGTGACATAAGGAAGAGACAACACAAATCAACAAGTTAAACTGGAGTTGGCTTACATGTCTATAATGAGTGACAGTTTTTTTAGAATAATAACATTTGAACTGAAAATTAGTAGTTTCATAGTGATGAAAATACTGAGAATATTGATATATCTTATGATCAGTCACACTTGGTGTTAAAGATGACTGTTAAAAAAAAGAATAGTTCCCTTAGAAAACATTTAACTTCATTACAAGAAGACTATGAGTAAAATACTTTCAGGTGTAAATGGACAAGCTTAATAAAATCACTTTAAAAATAAAGTATCTATCAACATTTCAAAAATCAACTGTGAAGAATAATCATATGCAAAATACTTCTAAAGATATTAAGTAACAGTGAAGTCCCTTCACTGAAACCTAATAAAAATACAAAGCACCATAAAATTTTAATAGGACATTTATGAAAAGCAGTGGAGGACTAGAAAATTATGTTGCAAACTTAGAAATCTACCTTATAGCATTGAAGTCTCTGAAATCAATCTCCTAAGTCCCAGGAGGTGAGGATGTCTCTTTGTAAAACTAATCCTACTTGGCATTCTACTAAAGCTCTCTAATCAATTATAGCTAGACTAGAAGATGGTAGATAAATAGAAAATATCAATTAAATCAGGGAAGGAGAGTAACTACACAGACAGTAAACATTACATTTTAATTTTAAACAAAGTGCCAGTGCACGATCACTCATACGCTGACATGAGATTAAAGTCATTTCTGAGTTTTGGTTCACTGCTTAGCATTCCTTATCATCTTTGCTACATGAACCATACTCACACTTCATTATTTATAATTTCCAGTTTCCTTTGGATTAAAATGTAATGAAAGCTTAAAAGGACATGAAAAATATAATCTTGATGGATAATGCTACTAGATTTGTCATTTGTTTCTCAAATTAGATCTTATTGGGATTTTTCCTAATCATAATTAACAAAATTCATTTTTTGGCATATATTTCACATATCATACAATTCAATAATTTGGGAAGATTTGTCCAATTATCATCACAATCAATATTAGAACATTTTCTTCTTGTATTCATTGTTGTTAGTTCCCCATCTGCACCTCCATGCTCTCTTACCGTTAACCTAAGCAATTCTCCTGTCAGTTACTATATAGATCAGGTGTCCTTATACTTTAGCCCACAGGCCACATGGGGCCTGCAGAGGACATTTTTCTGGCCTCCATGTGTTTTTGCCGCTGCTGCCTATCTTGCCTAGCAGCCCACTCATCCCGGGCCTGCAGCGAATTTGGACATAGTTTTTTTTTTTTTTTTTTTCCAACTATAGTCTGGCCCTCCAACAGCCTGATGGACAGTGAACTGAGGGACAGTTTAAAAAGTTTGAGGACCCTGATTACTTATTTTTGATATCATACATAATACAAATAGGAAGCAAACAAAAATACAATACCAGCAACCACGACTAGACAAAGCAAACAAACAACCTTCAATCAAAGAAGCATGGAAAATGCTAAAACCCCAAACAACTTTAGGATGAGTCAAAGGGGAGATCAATTGATAAGACATTACATTATAGCCATGTAACCTAACTACATCTGTCATGATGTAGTTGCTCTCTGTCTGACACCAAAGTTCTTCACATTTCTGGTCTATGGAGATTCCCAGGAGGCTTAATCCATAAAGAATGCCCTATTCATGGAATTGTGGCCTTCCTCTATCATTCATAGTCTTTTGCAAGCTGAATATTAGCAATTTCAGTCCTAGAACCTTTTCAGCTTTGAATTTTGTTATTTATAATCCTTGGATCATACAGATTGGTGTTCTTCTTCCTTGTGGACTTAGTTCATGCCTCACTAAGACAAGTTCTTGTTTGAAGATGTCTTTAAGACCCCAGATGCTATTCTTGATAGCTGGACCCCATCAGGTTTCTTTACTACGCGTTGCTCTAAGGCCCATATCTTCAGTGATCTCTTCATGAGTTGAAAATCAAGCAGACCCTATTGTAAAACTCAGTTGTTCTTAGATTGCCGTTAGCATTAAGTGGAAACCCAAATTCTTTTTCTGGTTTATGTTAGAGACTCATCATCTTAAGACAGAACATTATAAATCATTGCCTTATGGCATAAGGGAAGTCTACTGATTGAGCCATTAATTCAGCCAATGATATAGAATTTAAACCACTGGTGAGAAAAGAAAATTATACAGGTAAAGGCTCGCTTCAGATTGCTATGCATGAAATTTTTTGCTTGCTCATATTAAACTATTAAGTGACTGTGAACTATGTAGATATGTAGTGAGGGTTGGTGATAGGACATAACTTTTAGTCACACTCACAAAGGCAGAATTACATTGACCTGGTTAAGACATGCCATAAGAATGCAAGGAAGACTGTAATAAAATAAATATATGGTAGTTCTGGACCACTGTGGACTAAAGTCCAACTATCTCTAATTCCATAACCTTGGAATAGCAGTCATCTGCTTCTTCTCATACTAGGGCATTCAGTCTTATGTCCCAAGGAATATATACTTAAATCTGCTACTGGCAAATTTGGATGGAAAGCCCAGTTCACTTAGTGTGGTTTTACACTAATAGCTCATCAATTTATGTCATATTGATTGTATCTCAGAATCATTTGAGAAGAATGGACATTCACAGTGTTTTCAACATAATAGAGGGGAATCAGCTTCCCTATAAGCATATTATGCAAGTGGGAGAAGTCAATTTTTATAGGTATAATAGTATGTACTCTCCTAACTGGAGTCACGGGTGGCACACATGGTTAAGCAGTTAACTACTAGCTAAAAAAGTCAAAAGTATAAACACACTCAGAGATGCCTGAAGAGAAAATCTGCTTCTGAATATAATAAGCCTGAAAATACAGTGGTGCAGTTCTGTTCTGAAAATAAGTCCCCACAAATTAGAATCAGCTCACACACAACTAACAATAATAACTAATATGCTACTAGTATTATTGGGGGATCATAGCAATTATCATTGTCATTAAGCATGTTAAGAATAAATCAATCCAATAGGTCAAGTGAGGTGAGATTGCTTGATTCTATCTATACTGTAGAGGTCCTACGTGGAAAAGGCAGAATAAATCAGGTAAAATATAAAGGATGAAATCATCAATACCAGATTGGTAAGTGAGAAGACATACTAACATCTTTTTATTAGATACTTATTTTAGGGTCACATATGGAAACAGGTCAATTGTTGTGGTTTGGTTAACAGTCTGAAATTTCTCTCCTCTAGCTCATAAATTCCCATCTTAAAAAAATATATATAGCAAAACGTCACCTACCATCCCCTAAACTCTCTACCTTTGAAGAAACTCGGCAGCCATCAATAAGACACATTAAGGGAAGCCACTTTAAAAGAAAACACAACATTCATAGAGGACAATACAGAGTATTGAAAATAGTTAATATCCTAAATATAATTTGATTGTGGACTATAGGTTGGTACAAATTCCAAAGAAAATGTGTCAACTATCTAATACAAAAACAGACTCATGTAACAAACTACTTTACCATACCCTACAAACAAAAACAATAAAATATATAGTGTACCTAACATTTTAATAGTTTACTTTTTATATTACATATTGTCACTGGGGTAGCTTGTATAATTGTCCTTAATAATTCACCAGCCTCAGTTGAAAAGGGTATCATTGACATAAGTTTTGGCCATACCATTTGGTTAATGAAATGTAAGCCAAAATCATATTTGCTAAACTTATAAGTTGAGGCTATTATAATCATCATAGATTTCCCCCAATGTTTATTATGTCACAGAATCAACCTGCACCACATAGAAGCTGCTCCACCACTAAGGATTCTAGATATTTCTAGAGTAATATCATACATTGGAGTCAGAGCTGATAACTGAGGTGTATATTAACAAATAATAAGCTTTGCTATAATTGTTAAGAAAATGCAACCATTTGTCAGAGGTCATACCATAGTGAAAACTGAAAAATAAAGCCATGGCAGATTAACTGAAACAGAAGAATTAATTGATAGTACAACTCTAATTTATAGTCATATACTTATTTTTTTCAATTATGATTCATAGTGACTCCAAGTTTTCCAAGTTTGTAAATCATTTTCGGAACAGGTAGCCTCATCATTTTTCCTAGGAATGGATGTCGGGGTTTGAATCACTTACTTTGTAGTTAGCAATCCAACACTTACCCAACAGGGTCACTAGGGTACCCTTTTCAAACATATAAGACTTCTATATCAGTAAATAATCATTACCAATTTTCAGATGACTATTTTTCAAATGACATATGGTGATATAGGTTACTTCTATTTAATTTTTAATTCTAATCTTTCATGCATCAACTAAAACCAAAGCACATCCCATTGAATTGATTCCAACTCATGGTTCTCCCATGTGTGTCACATGAGAACTGTATACCATAGGGTATAGTGGCTGTTTTTTTAGAAGAATAGCTCTTCTTTCTAGGGGGCACTGAGTAGATTCAAATCACCTGCCTCTTAGGCATTAGCCAAGCTCTTACCATTTAGATTACTCACAGATTCCTACAGATAAACACATAAAATATAAAAATGAAAGAGAATAATTATGTACAAATAATTTCTTTAAAATAATTATAATTTATACTTACTATTAGATAAATGAAGGAGAAATAATATTAAAATTGAAGGCCAACTTTTTGCATTACCACTATTGGATTCAACAGACACAAAATGACCCTATCAAATTGCTATTAAAATTTTATAAATTCTCACTGCCAATTTCTTACAATATATCGTTGTGAACTGGCTAGATTCAGAAAACACACTTTTGGGTAATACTATCAAAAGATGTGAGATTAAGAAAGTTTAAAACTTTGATACTATTTTAACATTTTGGGCTAAATAGAGCTTAAGAAATATAAATAACTAGAAACTAAAGTAGGCCATTAATAAGTAAATATCACCACCTTAGTGTCTTTCCCATTCTGCAAAAAAATAGAGTTTGTTTTTATGTAGGCATAAAAATCAGGGTGTTTTCTCCCCCTCTTTTTCTTTTTCATTTGTCCATCAATGATAGACATTTAGGTTATTTGAAAAGTGCCTGGCTCCCACACTTAGTAATTTTAAATGAAATGTTTTCAGTTATAGTGAATAAGAACCCAATTATTTTATATTGACATGTGTAGTTTTCTGCCTTTCTCTCTACTTATTATTATCTAGCTACTGGAAAGCAGCTAGTTCACTTCAATTATTTAGAAACCTGCAATACACAGGATTTGGTTTCAAAACTCAAAGTATATTTTAAATCACATTTAATTTTCTAAAGAATGGGTCTTTGCTTTATTGAAGATGATTCAAAGTTTTAGAAATTCATCTCAAACCTTTAAAGTAGTTTTGGCTTGCACAGAAATACTTTTGGGGTGGTAACACTGCAGTTCTGATGAATGTCATTATATATCCACTATCCTGGGCTGCGGCAGCAACTGCTGGCTGCTAAAGAATCTAGTTTTTAAAAAAATGACTGAAAGGAAAGAAATGATTGTTTGAGTTTCTCCCAAATGAAGAAAAATATATGTAATGACTTTAAAGTGAAATTGCTTTCTAAGTTGTTTTTAAAAGGTGAATGGAAAAAGCCAGATAAACCCAATTTTGGGAAAACAGAGACTAAATTGTTTCATTTTTTTGTAAAGCTTAGCTGCCTTTTGAAAGATGTAGCAATGTAGCAAGAAAAATAAAACAGGCCTTGGAATGAAGACGTTTTATTTTTGTCTTTGTCTTTTTGTTCCTGTCTGTGTGTGTTTGTGTATGTGATGTCATGTTTTAATTAAACAATTAGCATCTCCAAAGCAGTAAATAAAATTCATTGCTTTAATTTCCACAGCACAGCTAGCACACTCCAATAAACCCAGTAATGTGGAAAAGACCACCTTCTTACCCATTGGAAAGAACCATGGCAAGAAAGCTCAATTAGGTCTAAAAGTGCAAATTTCAAGCTTTTCTTTTTACACACAGAAAGCAATTTATTTCTTCTGGATCATTTATAGTAGAAACTTTTAAAAGTTCATGGAAAAATAATGTAATTTTCCGTGAACATTTTGAAGGTCTCCTTCCTGTTGAATCTTCAAAATATTTTTACCAAAAAAATATTTTTTGATCAGTTGAGAAGTGAAAATGGTATTAAGTAACAGGTATTTGCTAACATTTTGGTTACATAACCACTTTAAAAAAAAGGCAGAAATATAATATTGTTGATTTCCCAAATAATTAGATTATAATTTGCCACGTGACAGGTTGGAAATCTAGATATTCTTTAATTTAATTTTTGTTGAAACTTACTGCTAATTAAAATGGAAATAAAAGTTCCTTCTCAAAGTAAGTAGAAGGAATTTATACATAGAAGGACTGTATATAGTAATTGCAATAGGGTTTTGTTGCTGCTGTAGGTGTGTTATTATAATTGAGGTCTCGATGATAAATGGGTACAGTAGTGTGATAGTTAGGTTTATTATGCCAAACTGGCCAATGGGAAGGAACACGTGGGATTAATCAGGACACAGTTTGATTGGAGGGCAAAGAGATAAATGGCTCTGCAAGGCCTGCTCCCCCTTCTTGCTTGGTCTCTGGTGATCAGATCTGTGTGGTGCTGCTCCTCCACATGTGTGCTGCACCACATGTGGGCCCAGCCAACCTGTAGATTATGGATTGTCTTGCTAGAGTTTGAGGCTCCTTCTAGCACTCCTTCGCCACGCTGCTGGTATGCTTGAGCTTGAAGCTGGTGGATTGCTTGTTTGATATGCCATCTGGGCCTGCTCCACTAAGCTCTGGAGCTACTGACTGTTGCTGATCCACCCTGCTCTTTGTTGCCTGTGGGCAGACTTTGCCTGCCTTGCCCGAGAGAGGACTCTGCTATCTTCTTCCTTGAACTTGGACCCTGCCACCCACTTGAGTGAAGGACTTCTAGTATATTAAGTGTTGCACACAAGTGAATTGAACTGAGCCCTCTGTACTGTTGTGTGGACTAATTTGCTGTTATATTCTTCTTGCTATATAAAGCTATCCACACACACACACACACACACACACACACGTCCTGGTTTTGTTTCCGTGGAGAACCATGCCTAACAAAAACAGCAATTTTAAAGAAATATGTAAACTCATCCATGATAAAAATAAAGAAGTAGCATTGATATGCTATTTTGAACTATTTCTCAAAATGTAAGCTAAATAGATTGTTTCTATAAGTAATATTTTAAACACATATTTAGAAATTAAAGTCACTGTTCTACTCCATGGTAGCAAGATGGAATGACTCTAAAAAAATTAAGTGATCCTAGTGATTATATTGGTATTTAAAATTGTCAGCTGATAAATACGGAGCTATTTAATACATGATAAATACTTTTAGAAACATTAAAAAAAACTTTTTCCTAGGAATTCCACTGTTTTTCTGTCAGTTTGTCATACTGTGGTGGCATCTTTGTTACTATGATGCTAGAAGCTATGACAAATAGTATTTAAATACTAGCAGGGTCACCCAAAGTGAACAGGTTTCAGCAGAGCTTCCAGACTAAGAGCAGATTACAAAAGTGAATGTAGCTGCCTACTTGAGAAAAAGTAGGCCCTGGAAACTTTAAGCATAGCTTCAAAACACTGTCAGATACAGAAAGCTAATAAATGGAAACAATTCTTAATGTCAGAGACAGTGTCTGAGGATGTGCCTTGGTTGAGTTTCCACCATTTCAGGATGAAGCATCTGAGCATGAATCAATGCTATGAAGGAAGATGTTGAAATTGCACTGAAAGAATGAGACTAAAACAATGCTGCAGAAATTGAAGGAATACAAATTGAAATGTTTTGATGACATAATGAAGCACTGGGAGCAACTACTTGTCTGTACCAAGAAATTTGGAAGACTTGGCCAACTGACAGGAACAGATTCATATTTATACCTATTCCAAGAAAGGTGACTGAAAGGAATGCTCAAATTATAGAAAAATATTGTTAATATTACATGCAAGTGAAGTCTTGCTGAATAACATTCTACAATGGCTGAAGCAGTACATTAATAGGGAGCTGCCGTAGGTTCAAGTCAGATTCAGAAGAGGATAAAGAACAAGAATATAATATCCGTGTTGATGTTAACCTCAAGTGTTTTTCTGATGTGCTTCACCAGTTACAGTCTTAGAAACCCACAATGGTTTATGTGAGTCAGCACTGAACCAATTGCAGTGAAGTCTACTTTCACGATTCCTAACAGTAGTCCTCTACCTACGGCCCACAGGCCACATGTGCCCCACCGAGAATGTTTATCCGGCCTACCAGGTGTTTTTGCTGCTGCTGCTGTCATGCTTAGCAGCTGACTCATCCCGAGCCCTCAGTATATTTGTTCATTTTTTTTTTTCAACTATAGTCTACCCTTAACAGTCTGAGGGACAGTGATTTGGCCCCCTGCTTAAAAAGTTTGAGGACCCCTGCATCTAGGACTTCATGGCTCTGTTCCAATTGCTGATCTCTTGGTTTGCCCCATGTGGGGAGGTCAGACCAGCTGCTCTCCCAGCGCTATATCTTCAGGGCTGTCGTCTGGAACACTGTCATCTAGGGAGGAGATGTGGTATCTCAAGCTCTCTTGTCCTCTGTCAAGTAGCTGCTCTAAATAGAAATGTTGCTGTCAGGGTTTGGTGTGCCAGGATATGGTCAACTCTCTCTTTCCCTCCTAATTTCCATGAGAATGGGACAGAATGGCTGCTATCCCCAGACTGTATCTTCAATACTGCCCTCTAAATAGCTGTAATCTAGGGTGGAGGATGGCATACTTCTAACTAGAGCCTCACTTGCTGTCTTGTCTGTTAGTGGGCTGCTGTTTGTAGGTACCTCCCTCAGGATTGGTACACTGCAATGAGGTCTGCTTTCTCTCTCTCTTTCCTGTGGAGACATAATACTCTCTTCATGGTTGGATTAATGCCTTGCTCCCCCAATACCAACTTTTTTCTTCCCCTCTCCTTAGAGGCATGAGGGAGGAGGAAAAGATGTCTTTCAGTTCCAATGCTATTTGAACCTTTTTTTCCTTCTTCTTTTAATTTTTGATACCTTGTGCATCCTTGGATTTGGTCTGACCCCTGCCAGAGTACCTAGCTCTTAGTCCAGTGTTTGTGCAATATGTTCATTTTTCCTTTATACCTGTGTGCCGTTAAACATATCTCAGTGGTCTCATGCTATACTTGTGCTTGTCCTTTTGTGCTTGGCAAATTTCCAACAACATAAATTCCTCCAACTCTTTCCACAAGATGTTGCTTCATTTTTTCATTGTTCTTTTTAGAATTCTGTAGTACTTCATTGTGTTTATACATCAGATTTTTAAAATCCAATCATCTACTGATGAACTTTTAAGTTGTTTTTAATTCTTTGTGATTGCGAACTGGGCTGCCATGAATATTGGACCACAGATGTCTGGTCTTGGTCTGTTTCTTATCTCTTCTGGATATATGTCCAATTGGGAGATTTCTGGATTATAAGGTAACTTCATTTCCATTTGTTTTAGTTATAGCCAAATCGCTTTTCACAGTGACTGATTGCATCTGCAAGGCCAACAACAGTGGATGAGAGTTCCCATCTTACTAGACCCAGTACAACATTTGTTGTTTTCTGATATTTTTTTAACTGGGCTATCTGTGAGGGTGTTAGGTGATATTTCATAGTTCTTTTAATTTGCATTTACCAGAGGACTCATTGTGGGAAACATGTTCTTTTATGTTGGCCATTCAATTTTCCTTACTTATGTATCTTCTGCTAGGTCTTTTGTCACTCTCATTAGTGGACAATTCATTTTTTTTCTTATTGTAAGCTTGCAGAAGTTTGTAGATCTTATAAATAAGTGTGATATCTGATGTGTCATTGCGAACTATCCTTTCCCAGTCTGTGCACTCTCTTATTACTCTCTTTGAATTCCTTTGATGATCACTGGTGTATTATCTTTAGGATATCCTGCTTTTCTATCTTAGCTTCCTCTGCGTGTGTATCATTCCCTATTTCTGGTAGTATATGTATTCCCTGTGCCTAGGTTCTTAGGTTTGTCCCAGTTTTCTTGATGCCCCTAATAGTTTGGGGTTTCACCTTGAGGTCTATAATTCACCTTGAATTTGTTTTTCTGTATGAAGTGAGGTGAAGGTCTTGCTTAATTTTTTTTTTGTAGATAGATACTTAGTTCTTCCAGTTCCATTTGTTAAAGATGGTGTCCACTTCCCATTTGATGCTTTTTGACCTTATGGAAGATCGCATACTTATATACTACTCATTTTATTCCTGGGTTTTCAGTTCCTTTTTATTAGTCTAAGTATCTATTATAACAGTACCATGCTGCCTTGACAACTGTAGCTATATAATAGGTTTTAATGTCAGGTAATGAAAGCTCTCCAACTTTGTTTTTCTTGAAGAGTTTTTTGCTAATTCTGGGCTTCTTCCTTTTCCATATGGAGTTAGTAGTCAGTTTTTCCATTTCTTTGAAAAAAGATGCTAATACTTGTATCAAAATTGCATAGAATTTATGTAGTGCCTTGAGTATGATTGACGTCTTTATAATATGGAGTCTTCAGATACACAGTAAGGCATATTCTTTAATTTGTGAAGGTCACTTTTGGTTTCTTGTAATAATATTCTGTGGTTTTTCTTGTACAGATCTTCTTTTTCTTTTTTTTGGGTTAGATGTAACCCTAGATTTATCAATTTATGCTTGACTCTTGTGAAGGGTTCTACATTCTTGATCTGTATTTCTATTATACAATTGACTACTGCTTGTTGATATTGTATCCTGCCACTCCATCAAATTCCTCTATTTCTTTCAGCACTCCCAGTGTGGAGCCTTTGGGAATTTCAATATAGAGAATCAGTGGGATTGTTTTAGTCTTTCTCCATTTACTGTAACCTTGGCAGCTGGCTCTTCATATATAGCTTGTATAATACTGAGGTAGTTTCCTTCCAATCCTATCTTCTTGAATGTCTTAATTAGCAGGAGTGTTGAATGCTGTCAGATGTTTTTCTGTGTGTACTGATGTTATCATTTGTTTCTTGTACTTTTTCTTGTCAATGTAATATTTAATGTTAATGGAATTTTGTGCGTTGAACCATCCCTGGAAAGCATTCCACTTGGTCATGATGAGTTATTCGTTTTATATACTTTTGTATTCTATTGGCCAAAATTTTGTTAAGAATTTTTACATAGATGTTCATTAGTAGTATCATTCTGTAGTTCTATATTCTTGTAGGATTCTTGCCCTCTTTGGTATCGTTGTTCTACTTGTTTCATGGAACATGTGTGCCATCCTTTTAAGTGCTCTCGAAGAACTTGTGTAGAATTAGTGTCAGCTCTTCCATGAATACTTGGTAGAATCCTCTTCTGAAGCCTTGTGGACTGGAAGTGTTTTTGGTTGGTAATTCCTTGATAGCCTTATCTCTTTCTTCTTTCGCTATGGGTCTGTTCAGGTTCTTGACATGTATGTGGGATAATATAGGGAGAGTTTGTTTTTCTAAGTATTTGCCCATGTTTTCCAATTTGTTTTCATTGAAGCACTGACCTTAGGGTGTATAGTATAATTAAGCTTTTTATTTCATTGTTATCAATAGTAATTTGCCCTGTTTTATTTCTCATCCTGGCTATTGATTTCTGCGCCTCCTTTCTTTGGTTAGGTTTGCCAAAATTATGTCAATTCTGATAATCCATTCAAACAACCACCTTTTTTACTGCATTAATTTTTTATGTTGTATTTTTGTTTTCTCACTCATTTATCTCCACCATGATTTTTATTATTTCTTTTCTTTTGCTATTAGAGGGATTATTCTGTTGCTTTGTTCCAATTGTTGGAGATTTTGTGATAGCATATCTATCATGTCTCTATTCCTTTTTCATAAATGCATTTGTAGCTATCAAACATCCTCTGATAACTACTTTGGCTGTGCCCCATAGACTGGTATGTTGTGTTCTCATTCTCATTAGTTTCAAAACACCTCCTAATTTGGTCTCTAGTTTGGGCTAGTGCCCATTCTTTTTGAAGAAGAAAGTTGTTCAAATTCCAAGTGTTTGCCTTTGTTTTTATTTGATTTTCCTTTTTTTAATTTCCAACTTTATTTTATAGTGGTTGAAGAAAGGTTTGTGGGATCAGATTGGGCCAATAGGGGAGTCATGGAGTTTGTGCTGGGGGTGTGTGGGGATATGGGTCAAGATTCAGTGGTGGGGTAATCATGTATGGAGGTGGCTGTTGTTGGGGGGTGATGTTGCAGGATTAGGCCTGCCAGCAGGGTGTTCAAGGTTGTGATTGACCAGTGAGGGGACTGTAGTTGTGGGTTGGGTTGGTTGGGAAAACACGTGTCCTGGCTGGGCATTGGGAAATCATGGGTCTTGGCTGGGTCTGTGGGGGATTGTGGTTGCAGGCTGGGCCATCAGCTAAATCCCCAGGTTCACAAAGGCAAGTTCTGGCAGTGACAACTAGAGAGCATGTGGATGACATGAGAGCTTCACACACAACTGTAGGAGGTATGGGCTAGTGGTGGCAGGTTCTGTCCATGTCAGTAAAAGATGCAGGAGGATGGCAATGGAGAAGGTCAGGCCAAAGTGGGTAGAGCCACAGACAAGTAGAACAGGATTTAGTTGTGGGGGCAAGAGCTGCAATTGGACTGTAGAGGGTAGGTAAAGACGTGGGTGGTTGGTGGGCAGTTGACAGGGACTGGCCGTGGTAGGAATCACAGCAGAGTGAGTGGGTGATGCCAGCTAGGGCAGTCCTGGCATCAGGCCACAGATCACTAGTGCTGTGCAGTAAGTACAGGTTGGGGGGAGGGAAGACAACCCCAGGCTAGGAAAGTACTCCTCGGTTTCACAAGGCTAGATTTATTACCCTGCTCCTCCTCTTAGCCTCCAGTCTCTGAGCTCAGTGATCATCCTGGAGCTTCCAACATGAACCCCCTACTCGAACAACCTCTTCATTTGTGGCATATTTAGATTGCTTCAATTTTGGGCTATTCTGAATACTACTACTAAAGTCATTTGTGTACACTTTTTCTTGTGAGCATTTCAAAAAATACTATTTAGTCACCTTCTTGATTTTGACCTCCATACCCAATTCAAATATTGTTCTATGCTGTTCATTTGTTTATTTGCTTTAAGATCCTCATGCCCTCCCTCATCTCATCTACTTTGCTTTGCATTTTCCAAGTTCTTTTGACTTCCGTATCTGTTGAGTTGTTTTAGTGGGAGATATTGGTAAAAGACTGGGGGCAATGAGAGGGGTGTAGCTGGAGGATCACTTTGCCACCACCTCTTGTCTAGAGTGAGGTGATGTTTCTGCAGTGGCCTTAATTTTTAGTTCTTTTTGCTATTCTCCTTATCAGCTCAGCTCCTGGTGGAAAAACCTATCTTGGTTCTAGATTTTTAGCTTCTGAATTTTCTGGTTTCTGGGATCCGGTGTTTCTGCTTTTGAGTTATTATTAGATTTCTATCATTATTAATATGAACTTTATTTTTTGTTTTAAATTTAAATGCTCAATTTATTTTCATTTAACTTTTATTAACTTTGATATCAATTTCTTATATTAGAGCCCTTTGTCTGAAATAGTATGTGGTCGCCAGTCTGGTTCCTCCTTATTAGAATATGGCATTTATATTAAGAGCTCTTAAGTTGTACAACTCAAAGGGTACTTTTTTATGTTGCATTTTAAATATACTCTTTCATTTAATATTATATAGTTTTTTAAAATAATTATTTTAGTGCTATGGTAACAGAATCCTGAAGGGTAGTAGCCTTCAAATTATTTTCCTGAATAGCTTACAAAACTTGAAAAGGAAGCCTTCACATATTTTAATGTAAAAGGACACTAAAAGGCTTGCATGGCCTGGAAATGATTCATACCTACTTTGCAAGCAAAGTAATTATTCTTAGGTGGCTTTAAAATGGTTCAGTTCATTGACTTGTTTTTTATAAAGTATTTTGCATAATTTAAGTTAGATTTTTACCAACTTTGTGATTTTTTTATGTATTTTATGGCAAAAAGATATGAATGATAGCATATCATTCACCAATTTACCAATAGTTCTGAACTCTGGTTATGTCATCTCATATTTTTTCTTTTCTTTCACCTGTAATTATAAGATCTTATCACAAACTAATGTACTTACTCTGTTAATGTTGTAGAATCTTCCTGTTCTAATTAGCACCTGATTTACTACACATACAGTTGTGTGGGTGTATGTAGTGATGCGCTCTTATTGATGTTCATGAATTTCAAAAGCTGTTAGGGTATTTGAAGTTAGAAAAGTATGTGAAAACTGTAGAATTTAAATTCAGTGCAAACTTCTTCAACTCTCTAATTTCTTTCCTCTAAATAGCAATATTTATTGAGCACCTTCTATGTGTCAAGCATTTTGTTAGGTCTTGGAAAATCAGTGATATAAAACAGGGCCATTTCGTATTTAGCAGGGGAAACAGATGGTCACCATCTAACTAATAGTAATTGCCTCTGCTCATATAGTAATGAAGTTTAATTGAAATATTAATGTTATTCCAAGTGTATGTGGCCATCATTGTATGCTTTGTTAGGTAATAAAAAAATACCAAAAAAAATTTACAAAGCTATTTTAGGGCACACAGATTGTATAAATATCTTTTTCTGGAACGTTTTGATGTTGAAAGAACTCTTAAAATATCATTGAATAATGGTTATTAGTTATATGTATATTCCAAATACTGCCCTTTTTTTTGAGGCTGTATTTGATTGCTCATTTATTTTAGTGCGGTTTTATTATTATTGTTATTTTGACCGAAGTGTTGAATATTTTTGAACCCAAAATGTTGAATCTAAACTTTTGAGGTATAGTTCTAGAGAATCTGTAATTGATTTAAATGATACATGAGTCTTTTTTTGTCAAACTGAACTGAGATAGAAAAAACCTCTTAGAATAGCTGCATTTAGATTTTAATGAAACTAAGCAGAAAGGAGACTAAAGTGAATTTCCCTTTTAGTCTTTTAAATGAAAAAGTGCATCATTTGTCCTATATATCTTATTCATCATCAGTCATAGCACAGCATTCATTCCCACGAGAGAGATAATGGATGCAGAGAGCTGAGAGGAATGGAAGATTGTCATTCAATGCAGATGAGTTTCAGTAATATTCTTATCATGAGAAATTGGGTTGCAAAACCTTATGATTTAGAATTAAGTTGCCATAGATATATTTAATTAAAAGTAGATTGCTTTAACCTTTCTTTAAGTTAGGAATGGGTTTAAAATATTAAATTAACTTCATAGTTAGTTTGTATTTAACTTGTATTCAGGACTTGCCTTTAATAGGTATTCTTTATAAAGTTTAGTTTCAAAAAGGTACACTTTAATTGAACTATTACAGTGAACATATAAAGAAAGTTTCTGAAAGAATATTCTAACCTAGTATATTAGAGTGAAGTCTGGCATAGTACTGATGGAGAAAGTAACCAAGCTTATGCCATCCAAATGAAAACAGAACTAAAAGGAGAGAGGGGCTACCTACCTTCTCAACGAATCTCATCATCACAGCTCCCAGAGAGTTAAGATACTGTTTCCTTCTTTTCTTTTTTTTTTTCAGTGTACCCTTTTCCCTCGTTTTCTAATGGAATCACCTTATGGGTGAAACTACACTCTGAAAGTTAAAGCTCTTAAGAAGGTGGTTATGGAAGTAGAAAAAAAATGCAAGCAAAAAGCACAAATTGTGCATTTTGTTGACCAAATTATGGATTCTGTTATAACCCACCAGTTTGTCATACTGAGGTGACTTGCATGACACTATAATGCTGGAAGTTACTTCACTGGTTTTTCAAATATGGTTGGGCTCACTCTTGCTGGACAGATTTCAGTGGAGGTTTCAGATTATGACTAGTAAGAAAGGCCTAATAATGAACTTATAAAAACAATGAAACCTCCAGGACCATAGCGGAACATTCTCTGATATAGTGTTGGTAGGCTAGCCTCCTCTGTTAGAATTCATGACACCATAGCCATAGGCGAGAACTCAAACATACCAATTATAATGAAGGGAACACAGGACTGGGTAACTTTTTTTTTTCCTGTTTTTACTCCATGAATTAGAATAGACTCCATGGCAACTAATAATACTTATAACTGCTGCATAATCAATTTTAGGTTTATTAGGGGGCATCAGAGCCTTTCAAGTGTGTGTTATTATGATACCATCTAATAGTGTATATTTAATGTTAGACATTAAAACAAAACTGTATGACAAGTACAGATTATTGTATATCTAATTGTTGTTCCTTATCCCCCAAGCTCTGGTCTCCATTCTCTCATATAAGGATATGAGTTATTCTAACTCTAAGTCTACGTTCAGATTGGTTGTGTGGGTTAGACCAGTTTTCTCATTGGGACAGAGCTGGGGTGGTAGAGATGGCTAACAAGATTAGTACCAATCGCTGCAGCTCCATTTCTGTAATCAGGACTGTAGTTCCTGTCACTTATCTCATTGTTAGTTTTTTTCCACTCAGAATTATTAAATCACAAGAATGATTTTACCTCTCCCTGGCTTACTTTTTACGAAGATCTATTTAGATGAGGAAGAATGTGGCAGTTAGATTTTATGACAATTGGAATTTGGATAAAAATGTAGCTGTCTTGCAGGTCGTAGGTTGATGATGTTTTGTTAGGGATGAGGTCTTTTTCTAAGGGAGAACCTGGGAACTTCTCTCTCTCTCTGCCCTTGCGCCTTCTTGCTTGCTGGGAATCTTCCTGACAGGTGTTGGCTCCCTTCTGTTTCCATCCACTTTGGAACCACTCTTCTCATACCCACTGGCCTCTGATCTCCTGTATTCAGCTTCACCTTCCTGCTTCCTCAGACTGAAGACTCGAGTTAGACTGGGAGGCTTTCTTGATATAATGCATTTTTTAAAACAACTATGAGCATCACTAGTTATGTTTATATAGACAACTTGGCCTAATACAAGTATTGCTGTAAGTATATTTATACTTGGAAAATATTGGCTAGATCTTGCAACTTATCACTACATTATCTCATATTAATTAAAGTATGAACATAAAATAGACTTTTAAAAGTTAAACATATTCAATTAATTTTTACTTTATTTTAAAGGAAAATTTTCTATAGAAAATGACTCACATTTATTCTTTTCCCCCCTTTTTTAAAGGATGAGATAATTACAAATAGAAATCTCCTATAAATATACAATGATTACCCAGAAAGTGATTGCAACATTGTAAAGATATTGATCTCCTTTCATGAAGATTGAGATTTGTTTGCTATTAGAGGTTTTGTAAGAAAGTATGATCATATTAGGCATATGGAAATTGGAACTCATTATTACAAACAGATGAAATAACCATTTTAGGATTTCATTTTTTTTTCACACCTTCATATTTAGGCCCTGATGAAGAACCTGTTACATACAATACTGTGTAGAATAAGATCATAGTTTGTATGTGAGTTCTCTTAAATAGCAGTTCTCAATTTGTGGATCATCACCCCTTTGGGGCTTGAACAACCCTTTCACATGGGTCACTTGATTCACAACAGTAGCAAAATTAGCAGTTATGATGTGGCAACGAAAATAACTTTATGTCTGGCGGGTCACGACAACATGAGGAATTGCATTAAGGGGTTGCAGCATTTGGGAGTTTGAGAACCACTGTCTTAATACAATGGCTAACACTAGTAAATTTACATTTCCTTCTGTAAAGCATTTTTATTTTTCTCAGATATTTTCTAAATCTCAAATGAATATTCTAAGAATTATAATCTAAAATCTACTGTCATTTAATTGCTTCCTTCTCATAGTGGCATTTTATAGTAGGGGTTTTTGAAGCTGAAAATATTTATTCAGGTAGCCTCACTTTTCTCCTACAGTGGCTACTCTATTTAAACCTCCAACCTTGAGTGTAGGATCTCAACTTCTGATGTACAATACTACTAGGATTTTACACTGTCAACTTTTTCTGTGTAATTTTTAAAAGTAGGGTGGTGATGGTTCAATCAGAAGTATATATCAAAGTTTCTGCACTGGTATAAATTCACTGAACCTGTTGAAGCTTAAAAGATATTTATTTTTTCAAAGTAAAGCATTCTTTTGTAGGAAAGTTGAGTTCATTTCCTCATCAAACTTTAAAATTTTTTAGCATTTTTGTGTTAGTCTAATGTTCTAGAAAGTTTTAATAGAGTTGAAAACTGAACTATACAAAGCCATTTTGGGCTATGGGATGAAAAGATGTGTTGAATGTGTGATTGTAGAGATAGAGAAATGAGAGTGTCTTATAAAAACACAGAAGGGAAGATTTTAAAGGGAGATAACATACATACATACTAGTAATATGTTACTATATCACAGCTGAAAAGTATTAAAAACTTAGCATTAAGTGTTTGATTTATAAACTGAAAATGTAATGAACCTCATTGAGCTGACTTGGACTCACAGGGACATTCAGGACATTTTGATCATATGCTGTGACCATTATAGTAGAGAAAAGTTGTGGACCTTGCTGATTAAAGAAAGTGAATTCTATCTGTAGATTCTAATCAGGCCTAAACAGTTCATTTATAGGGAAATTATTCTTTAATAGAAAATTATTTTTTAAATATTTTAAGTGCATAAAATTCAAGTATAAATTATATAACCTGACCTAAATCACACTTTTTGTGAATAATAACTGGAAGATTTTGTGCTAAGTATTCTGCACATATTCACTGTATTAAGTTATGCGTATCTATCATATTTGGTTCCATACTTATATAACTCCTATGATCACATGTTGAGTATAGATGTATGTTCTAACAGCTGATTTTTATTTACTACCAAATTCTGTATCCTACACTACAAGACACCTGTATCTTGTATACATATGAATGCCTGTGATATTTTACATATATGTAATATACATATCTACAATAGAATTATTGACATTCTTTACCTTTGAGTTATGGGACAGGAAAATTCAAAGAAGAGGACTACCTTGAAAGCAAACTTATATATGTATTTACTTTCTTTCTGGATTTGTAATTGTTTTAATAATTTAATTTCATGTAATTAAGATAGCTTTTTTTTTCAACTTTGGCCATGGTTTTTGAATCTAAACTTATTGGTCACATCTGCTACACAATATTTTACTGGAATGTTGCTATTATGTGAATTTCACCTTTCAAGATAAATTTGAAACTGCTCTTGAAGGTAGCTTCAACAAATTTCATTTGCTTGTTGAGTGACAGAAACCTGATGAATTGGATATGATGAGTTAGAAAGATAGGAATCATGTCACAAATATTATAGTCAGTACAATCTAGCTTATTTTGAAACATACACAACACACAAAACTATATATACAAACAAATATAGGTGTATAAGTTAGTGTGTATGTGTGTGTGCAATCACTGACATTTATGCATGTATAAATATATATGCATAGATAGATAGGTATATTTCTATGTAAGTTTATTCACTGAAGAAGGTATATTAGGAAGACAGAGGGTTTGTATAAGTAGCCTTTTACTTGAACTCAATCATTCTTGAAAAACTACTACTATTTAATATAGGGAATCAAGATAAAGGAAATCATTGATGGTTTAACCTCTCAAGAAATTACGTTACCATAATTTAAAACATGATATTTTGTCATTATGCTACTGTTACAGATAATTCATTCTTTTAATATAAATAATGGTGACAACATAGACAATGACTTGATTATCAAGCATTTATGGTTGATGAAATCACTTTTCCAGTTTTAAACATGCACATGATATGTAATTCTAAAATGATGAGCAGTTTTGGTGATTGCTTCTGATTATCTGCTGTGGGTTTGGTTACAGTTTCAGAACCGTAGGATTATCTACCTTATTTCTTTTAGTTTGATCTATCTATCTTTAACTTCTGTTATCTTATTTGATAGTGCTACATCTATGATTTAATTTATTCTTTTATTGGAAAAATAAGATTTATTGAGAGACTAGGTATGTGCACACAGGAGTAGGACTGGGGGGATGTATGTACGACCTTTTCTGAATCCTAAGTGTCTATATGATATTGGAAAGTTGACGCTGCAAACTGTATGGACAGCAATCTTCATGCCTGTGATCTCATTACTTTGCTTAACAGAGACCAGAAGAAGATGCAGATAAAAGTTCATGTCTTCAGAGTAGGAGTTTTACAGTGTTAGTAGGAAGTGACCAGTGATTCAGTGAGGATGGAGGTATCTTCTAAAACGAAACTTACTTTCATTGAGTCAGTGACAAGTCATAGCAATCCTGGGACTGGGAAGGACTTTTCCTGTGAATTTCCAATACTGTAACTCATTACTCGAGGAAAATAGCCAACATCTTTTTTCTGTAGAGATATTAGTGGTTTCAAGTTGCCCCGTGTGTAACCTCTATGTCACCAGGGATTCTTGGAAGTAACTTCTTAAACAAATAAACAAAGACCAAAAACTTACTGCCATCAAGTCAATGCTGCCACATATCAACCTTATAGGACAGGTTAGAAATGCACTTTTTGAGTTTTTCAGACTATAACTGTTTATGAGATAGAAAATCCATTTTTTTTTCCTGTTGAGCGCTGGTAGTTTTGAACTACTCACTTTATTCTCTTGACTGGACAGGTAACTACTATGCTTAAATTGAAAAAAAAAAAGGGTACAATTGTTTCTCAAGTGGAGATAGGTAAGAGCAATGTGACATGAAAAGTCGAGCCTCTTAGACTCTTTTAGGATGTGTATGGACAAAATATGGTTTCACAGATAAACTCATTTTAATGATATTTCAAATTTAAGTGTTTTAAAATCTGATCAGAAAAAATAGTTTAAAACAAAAATAGTTTTGTTTTAGTATTAGAGGTGAAGTTAAGAAATTTGGCAATAGTAAATGGGTTACATATTCTCCATTTTAATGGAATTGACCTTATGGCAGTCCATCTTATTCCTGAGCACGTTAAACCTCCTTATAAGTCACCAGTATTTTCTTGAAATTGGGTCTCTGATTTCAGAATTGGGAGTGGAAAAAGATGTGAAAATTGATGGCCTCAAGCTTTTTGCAATCCAAATTGAAACTTGTACTACAAAGAGAGAAGTTTAACCTGAGAGTTATATGCCTAGATCAGCATGACATAGAGTGCAATTGAAGTTTTCTGACATTCTACTGATGTAAAAAACACATTAGTTCATTTAACAGTGATTCAATTTTTGGATTTGGGATTTTAGAAAAGAGAATATCCTAATGAGTTGTGTCTATATGTGTTATTAATATAGAAATTAAATATAGAGGTATATATTTGAGATGACATTAGTGTTTAAATATGGATAATTAGAAATTTTGTGAATTTCATCTTTAGGGCAATATCTTATTGAGAATTAAATGTTTTTCAGTGATGATAATATTATTATACTTAGTTTGCATATATTTTACATATAAAATTTAGAATAAAAAAGAGATAATAAGGTATAGATTAAAATGGGACAAATAAATTCATACTTAATAGCTATACTATATTTATTTATGCTAATATGTTATATGTACGTAGTTTGGTTGGTGACCCATATTAAATAGGTAGATATACAAAAAGGAAACAGTCTTTGTAATTTTTATTACTTACGCTCCTTTTTAAATGCAGAGCTGATCCTTTATAATGTTAACATATTTGCTGTTATCGTTAGTTGCTGGTGAATCTGTTTTAATGCATGTAGTTCATAAGAGGCATTGATGACGCTCCACCACATAGTGATCCCTTGTACATCAGAACAAAACCAGAGCTGCCTGGTCCTGCCCCGTACATACAGTTGTTCTTGTGTCTGAGCCCTCTGTGGCAGCCACAGTTGCATTCTGTCGTATCAAGGGACTTCCACTTCTTCTTTGCCCCTCCAGTCCACCAAGAATGATGTCTTTTCCTAGGGACTGGTCTCTCGTCATAACATTTTGTAATTTTGTGAGATGAAGTCTCTCCATCCTTGTGTCTAAGAAGAGAGCATTCTAGTTGTAGTTTTTCCAAGACAGTTCTCTTTGTTTTCTGTCAGTCTTTGAATAGTCTTCACTCACATCATAACTATAGTTTAAGTGCATCAATTTTTATTCAGTCTTCCTTATTCTAAATTCCACATGCATGTGTAGTAATTGAAAACACCATGACTTGGGTCAGGTGTACTTTAGTCCTCTACATAATATCCTGACTTTGCAACACTTTATAGAGGGCTTACGCAGATTTACTAAGGCAGCCTTTCATTTGACCTGGCACTTGATGCTTTTGTGCACATTAATTATCTAAGCAAGATAAAATCCTTGATATTTTCCATCTTTTCTCCATTTATCATGGGGTCACTATTGGCCCAGTTTTAATGATTTTGGTTTTCTTTACATTGAGTTGCAATCCATAGTGAAGACTGCAATCTTTGATCTTTATCAGCAAGTGCTTCAAATCTCCCTCATTTTCAGCAAGCAAAGTTGTGTCATGTGCATGTGGCAGGATGTTAATAAACCTCACTGTAACCTTCATGCCTTTTCTTCTTCATATACGTAATCATCTCATTATATGATTAATTTTTCTCATACTTTATATATAACACAGTGAAACCCTGTTTGGTTCTACACTGTTGTGTTAGGCCTGATTGAAATAGAGTAACAAATCCAGTACATTCATCTGTGTATAAAAAAGAGCTTTATATAAGAAGTAATTATATATCAAAAAGGCATCCCAACTCAGTTCTATTCAAATTCATTAATCTGATGCTAATTCATAAGTCCCTCTTCAGACTCATGTAGGCACATGTAACGATGCAGATCTCAGGAATGTCATTGGCCTGTGGATGCAGAGTTTCGTGACTCCAAGGTCAGTGGAAGCATGACGGAGCACCTGCAGCTCCCTGGATAAGTAGCAGAGACCCAGTAAACAGGAATGTGAGGGGTAGAGAGTGAAGAAGGTTCCTAGATTCCCCCAATTTTAACAAGGTCACATTTCATTGTCAGCAGCTGTTTCACGGGAGAAAGATGAGGCTTTGTGCTTCCATAAAGATTTAAAATCTCGGAAATGTTTACTAGGGTCACTTTGAGTTAGACCAAACTCCATAGATGTGCATGTAGCTAGGGTTTTGGTTGTACATTAGGAAGCATGATGTCCTTCTATAGGGAGCTCGTCCTCCTAATAAAATGCTCCAAAAACATGGGATGAAGTCTCACTTTTTTCACTTCTAAGTACTATTCTGTTTGT
Organism: Nesogale talazaci; assembly: GCA_004026705.1. Classification (NCBI taxonomy): domain Eukaryota; kingdom Metazoa; phylum Chordata; class Mammalia; order Afrosoricida; family Tenrecidae; genus Nesogale; species Nesogale talazaci. The sequence continues at coordinate 27,305 of PVJH01025429.1, forward strand.
GTTTATAATATACATTTTTTCTGGCATTATATTGGCAACACAATAATTCAAGGGTATCAATTATCTGTAGTCTTCTTTATTCTTTTTGAAAAAAAGTCAGTTGATTTATGTATAGGTTTCATATGTGATACCCATTCCTTTCTATATTATCCACATTTCTGATCCATACAATGCAATCCATTAGCATAGTTAGGGAAACACAAGTAAACATCATTTGGGTACTATTTAATTTCAGACAAGATTGATCCAATATGTTATTGGGTAGTATGAAAGTATTATGTGTTATTCTTGGTTGACCATAGAAACAAATTCATAGACACTTATATGTGTATTAGAAAGATTTATAAAGTGTAACTGTATGTTAAGAAAGCATCCCAGCCAGGCCTAGCCCAGATCAAGTCCATAAATCTAATATTATCCCATATGTTTGGAACCAGTTTGTAAATTACTTTTCAGACTCTCTCATCATATGCAAGTTCACCAAGTAACGGAAGAGCTCAAGCCAATGGATACAGAGTTTTGTGGATCTAGTGGTGGTGAATGCATCTCAGAGCTGCTGTTGGTCTCTACATGGATCCACCAGCTCTAAGGCTCTGCCTGACAGCAGCATAATTCCATGTGGCTTGTCAATAGAAATGTAAAGCAGAGAGAGTCTCTTGTCTCCAGGGAGGAATCTAGGGGTTTCCAGAATCCTCAGGAGAAAGTCATGCCCACATGAACATCTCGTTGGCTATGGCCTGATTACAGGCTAGACTCCAACCCTTCACAAGTTGACAGATTATGTACGGTCACAGACCACCCATTGCCAACTTGACACTTTTACACAACTTTTTAGCCATATATAATTTTTAAGTAAAGTAATAATAAAATGATATCTGTAGCAAACAGGACAACGCTAAAATGAATGCAACTCAATATGTGCCAAAGCGTCATTTAAACATAATATTCTATAAGTGAACAACACAACAATTTTTTATGCCTAACAATTTCATTTAAGTGAACACTTTCACCATAATCCTGTATTTCCGTGAATGTATTCCCCCACCTATGAACATTTGTAAACCAGACACTTCATGCCTTTAACCACCAATTTTGGGTATTTAGTTTCTATACTACCCACTTACATCAACCCAGTGCTCTGAGGAGACAATCGTAATCTTTGATGTAAAGAAGTTTCATTCCAGTTGGAACCTTGTGAAGTCTCCATCTGGGAGCAGGACAAACCATCTGTAACATTTGCAGAAATATGCACCAATTCTCAAAAATCTTCTCTTCATTTGGTCAAGTTCTAATCACCTCCACGTGGGCTGCCTCACTTAACCTCACCAAGGTGCCCATTGTCTTTACCACATGTGCCATATTACTAATTCTCAACAACCCTTTCTCCCTTGTGCTAAGTCAAGGACTTCAGATCAATAAACCTGCTCTCATCTTCTCCTTTAACCCCTGTAAACCAGGTCCACGGGTGTCAGTGACAAGGCTTAGCCCATCTCTTTATTGCTGTGTTTCTCTCACTTTCACTCAACAAATGGATCCAGGTGGTCATCTAGCAAGCATTTTACCCTGCCCATAGGCTATTTTTAATGTTCAGTCCAAGAGAGAAGTTTCCTTCATGGTTCCAGATATTTTCCAGCTTCTGACAAAAACTACTTGTTCAAAATTCAAAAGTCTAGAGTCCGCTATTTTTCCCCTTCAATCTGTCAACAACCTCCAACACAAGTCTCTTCATCTTCAAATATCTCGAGCACTCAAGACACTGGGTAGGGCTTAACTTTTCAGAGGCTTCTTTGCAGACATGTCCTTAACCAATTTAAAGATTCAAATTTTAATGACTTTTGAAGGCAAGGCTTACAAACTCTATTTTAATACTTCCCAATAATCATTTCTATCAATCATTAAAGCAAACATACTAAGCAGAAGAAATCAGTATAGACAATATACAATCAGATCCTAAAGCATTCAAGTGCAATCCTTATCTACTTTATCTTAGTGCTTATCTAAACTATTCTACTCATACAAAATATGGGATTAAACACCAGACTGACTGCATCAAGCCAATCTCTGGCTTTCTATCTGCCCTTTGACTGTCAGCCAGCCATTTCCACTAAGCAGAATGGTCTCTGAGATACTCAAGGGGCGATTTCTCTCCCTAGAGCTCAAAATATATATTAGTCACATTCATTTTTACCATTTCAAAGAGGAAAAAACAAAGAAAGAACCCAAGCTTTAACTTCCCATATTCTCCCCAGAAAAAAATCCAGTAAACTACATTACCATATGTGATCTTTGGATTGCCAAAGAAGAAAAAATACCATGAGGCAGAGATCAAACAAACATTCATTCTCCATCTTTGTACTTTGTTCCTCTAATACCCTACTCCCAAAGTACCATGATGTTTTAGTCTGGATTGACTCGAGAAACAAATTCATAGATACTCATATATGCATAAGAAATAGCTTTATATAAAAGAGCAATTGGATGTTAAGAAAACTTCCCAGCCTAGCCCAGATCAAGTCCATACATCTGATATTAGCCTGTATGTCTGATATCAGTCTGTAAATTCCTCTTCAGACTCATACAACACTTGCAATTACGCTGACTACAGTAAGTTCCCAGGCTAGTGGGTGAAAAGTCACAGGCCAGTGGTGGTGAAAGCATCTCAGCGCTGACCTGGGTCTCCATGTGACTCCTCCAGCTGCAGGACTCTGGCTGTCATCAGCATAGCTCCGAATGGCTTTTCAACAGGGAAGTAAACCAGAGAGGGTCTCGCATCTCCAGGGAGGCATACAGGAATTCCCAGAAGTCTCACCTGAAGACCATGCCCACATGGAGTCCTCATTAACAATGGCCTGATTGACAGACTAGACTCTATCCCTTTGCATGTTGACAGGAGAGTATGTAACTGCGACATATCACTACTTATATTAACCTGATACACAATGAAAATTTTGTTTGCTAAATTGTTTGTTATATTTCTAATTGCCAAACTCTTATAATAGTCAATTTATAGTTAGTTGGGAGGGATGTCATTGGTTCTAAGAGACTGGAAATTGCTTGTTGTTAGGTATCTTTGAGATGACTTATATTCAAATCAACTTCACAGAAGGAAATTCTGCTTCATCACTTGCAATCCATATTGTGCTTGAGTTACTTGTTGCAGCCACAGTACTGTCCTTTTTTTGTTGAAGATATCATGTTTTGTAGATGACACTCTGATGTGCTTTTTATATGGCATGAACTGTGCAGCTGATGCCTTTTGAAAAACATTGTTATCCAAAAGCAATGTATGTTAGGGATTATCACTTGTATAAAAAGATATTGGTGAATTTAATGAACTTGATGGAACTTAGGTTGCAGATGTCAGAAGGAGTTGAAGGATGACTCCCAGGGGGCAGTGATGTTGGGAGAGTGAAAGATCAACCAACCAACAAACAGGCAAACAAATTAAAAAAAAAAACAAAACAAAAACAGAACTTGTCTTTGTTACCTGGTGCAACTGTAGCAAAAATACAGATGTGTGACTTTAGAAAATGGGATATAAAAAAAAAAAAAGGAGAATGGGCAATCACTGTCTCTTTAGTTTTACAGGCTAGAAATCTATCCAGATCAGGACTTCAATTTTATGGGAGGGTACTTTCTTTTTCCTGGTATGCATTGCCTTGTATCAGGTCTCCTGATCTTGGTCTTCTTCTCTGAAGTCACTCTGTCTGTATGTTCCTCCTTCCCTCTTTTCCTCCATGTACACACACTAGCACTGCTCAAGCACATATACTGCTCTTTAGTCATACAAAAACTCTGTTCTCTGGGATCCTTGTTATCCGTACAGTCAAAACTTCTATTTCATCAGAATTTTTGGGGAATTCAGCAGACCTTTTTCTTTGAGAAACGTCAATCTATAACAGAGGTATATGACAGACCTATGTTTTCTTCATTTCCCGAACATTGTATAGTCATCTTACAATCTTGGAGAACGACAAGATGATAAAAAGTTCTAGTCCTGCCCTTTATAATTTCTTGGAACCAAGGTGGATTGTTCCTTGACAGGATGGTTTATTTTGGTTGGCAAACTTTCTGTTACAGTTTGACATACATTGGACATAATTAAATACCATTGTGTGGCAAGGAAGAGCACAATGTTTTATTTGTTTAAAGGAGGCTCTATTCTAGGTGTTTCACAACTGGTATGCCCTGATGGCAATGAACTGGTATTCTCGATATGTGTCAGTACTGGCCCTCTACCAGCCTTGAC
>PVJH01025430.1:0-31533 GCA_004026705.1 Nesogale talazaci
TCATCACCTCTCCATGTTACAAAGCATTTTAGCTGGGGTAGACTAAAGAAACAAATTCACAGACACTGACACAGACACAAGAAAGTATTTTACCTATGAGGAAATGGATCAATGTGCATATTGGGCCTCTACTCAAGTACTCCCTCAAGGCAAGAACACTTTGTTCTATTAAACTGGCATTCCATGATGTTCACCTTCCCGACGTGATCGTTGAAGATAAAGTGGTTGCCTAAATAAATGTGGTAAAGAAAGCTAATGGTGCCCAGTTATCAAAAGATTTAGTGTCTGGAGTCTTAAAGGCTTGAAGATAAAAAAAAAAAAGAGGCCATCTACCTGAGAAGCAACAAAGTCCACATGGAAGAAGCACACTAGCCTTTGTAATCACAAGGTGCCAGAGGGAGCAGGTATCGGGCATCAAAGAACAAAAAATCACTCCATTATGAATGAGGGGGAGTGCAGTGTGGAGACCCAAACCCCATCTGTAGGCAATTGTACATTGCCTTACAGGAGGATCTCAGGGAGAAGACCACAGTAAGGGTGCAGTATAGCACTGATGAAACATACAACTGTCCTCTAGTATTTTTAAAGCTTCCTCTCCCCCCCCCTCCACTATCATTATCCCAATTCTACCTTAAAAATCCAGCTAGACCCGAGGATGTACACTGGATAAGAGCTGGAAACACAGGGACTCTGGGACAGATAAACCCCTCAGGACCAATAATGAGAGTAGCAATACCAAGAGAGGAAGGGGAAGATGGGGGGAAAGGGGGAAACCAGTCACAATGGTCTACATATAATCTCCTCCCTGGGGAATGGACAACAGAAAAGTTGGTGAAGGAAGACATTGGACAGTGTAAGACAAGAAAAAATAATTTATAAATTATCAAGGGTTCTTGAGGGAAGGGCGGGAGGGGGGAAATGAAGAACTGACAACAAGGACTCAAACGGAAAGGAAATGTTATGAGAATGAAGATGGCAACAAGTATACAAATGTGCTTGACACAACAGATAGGTGGATGGATTGCGATAGGAGTTGTACAATCTCCCAATAAAATAATTATTTTAAAAAGAATAAAGTGACTATTTATGAAACCCCCCCTAAAAAGAAATAACTTCATATAAAATAGCTATTGTATATTGAGAAAACATCCAGCCCTCTTCAGATCAAGTCCATAGTTCCGATATTAGCCCATATGCCCAATACCAGTCTATGAATTCCTCTTCGGCCCCACACAACACATGCAGTGACACTGAATGCAGGAAGATCACTGTCTAAATAAATGTGGTAAAGAAAGCTAATGGTGCCCAGTTATCAAAAGATATAGTGTCTGGAGTCTTAAAGACTTGAAGATTAAAAAAAAAGAGGAATAGTGATGGGTGGAAAGTCTTGAAAGGCTTGAAGATAAAAAAAAAAAAAGAGGAATAGTGGTGGGTGGAAAGTCTTGTGAATTCAATGGCAGTGGAAGCAACACAGCTCTGGCAGGGGGCTCCATATGGCTCCTCCAACTCCAGGGCTCTTACTCCATTAGCATAGCTCCATGTGTCTTGTCAACAGGAAGGTGAAGCACAGAGTATGGATCTGGCCTCCAGTCAGCTATTTATCTCCTTAGGGCCTCCAAATGAGATCATCAAGCTGCGGCCTGATTGACAGGCTAAACTCCACCCTTTACTCTTAATAGTCTCAAATTGACACCAGATTATATAACTACCACAATGTCCTTCTACAAGGACTGGTCTCTCTTGACGACATGTCTAAAGTATGTAAGACAAAGTTTAGCTATCCTTGCCTCTAAGGAGCAATCAAACTATATTTCTTCCAAGACAGATCTGTTTGTCCTTTAACATTCCATAGTAATTTCAATATATTCTTCACCAGCACTACTTTAACTCGTTTTCTTCTGTCTTCCTTATTCAATGTCCAACTTTTATATGCATAAGAGGCATTTCAAAATACCGTGACTTGGATCAGTAACAACTTAGTCCTCAAGGTAACACACTATTTATTGGTTCAGTTGTGAGGATGTTGGTCTTTTTTTTTAATTGAGTTGTAATCCATACTGAAGGCTGAAGTCCTTGACCTTCATCATCAACAAGTGTCTAAAGTCATCCTTACTTTCAGCAAGCAAGATTGCTTCACCTGAATATCAAAGATTAATAAGACTTCCTTCATTCCTGATGTCTCATTCTTTTTTAAATATAATCCAGCTTCTCTGATTATTTTCTCAGCACACAAATTGAATAAATATGGTGATATTACACAACCCTGACACACATCTTCCCTGATTTTAATTCATGGAGCTCCCTTTTTCTATTCTCACAACTGTTTTTTCATCCATGTACAAATTCTATAGGAACACATGTTCTGGAAGTACCATTCTTCTCATGGTTTGTTATTATCCACACAGTCAAATGCTTTAGCATAGTCAGCATGAGTAATTATCTTTCTGGTATCCTTTGCTTTCAGTTAAGGTCCATATGACATCAGCAATTAAATCCCTTGTTCCATGTCCTCCTCTGAATCTCTGGCAGCTCACTGTCAACATACTGCTGCAACCAGACATTGTACTCCTTTTTATTTACGGGAAATGGATTGACATGTCCCCTATCTCAAAACTCCTAGAAGTTTCACTGAGGGGAAAGATACTGGAATCTTTGTTGGGTTAATTTCCTACCCTCTTGTATACAACAATATTATCAATACATCAAAAATTCATTGATACTGCTTCCATACTAATTCCAATCAGCATAATTTTTGACATCTCATAGAAGGAAATGTAATCAAGGTTCTCGCATAAATAATAACATAGAACAAATATATATTTACTAGATTTCCCATTTTATTCACCTCTAGTAATACCATGACTAATTAAAGCCTTTAGTCCATATGAGTCAGACAATTCTGATTACTGCTTTGACTCTGCTGTCCCTTATGGTAACTACACCCACCTTGTCTTTGTATATTAAATAGTTCCACTGGACTCCTGGTACAGAGGTTTTTAATCAGCCCCATTGTAGTTAGATGTCTTAATTCAGTGAGAGCAGTGGTTCTCAACCTTCTGAATGCCATGACCCTTTAATGCAGTTCTTCATGTAGTGGTGACCCCCTCACCATAAAAATATTTTCGTTGCCTCTTCATAACTATAATGTTGCTGTTATGGGTTGGGCAACCCCTGTGAAAGGGTCATTTGACCCCCAAAGGGGTGGTGACCCACATGTTGAAAACTGCTGAGCTAGAGCAATCCCACTGTTAAATCTGACTTTGAGCAGATTGTCATTACAGTAGTCTTCAAGGACAGAAAGGTCTGTGTTCTGTCTCTTACTCACTCTTTACTTTCCTCAAAGTTCAATAATTCATAAAACTAATCAACCAGAAATCAGAGCCAATACTTGCAATTATAACAGTTTATTAAAGTTAATAAGTTACCACAAATCAGGATCCTTGAACTATAACAATACAGTCACTGGTTCAGAGGAACACCTTATCTCAGCTAGTAGCCAAGTTGCTCTTCCGTTCTCAGACTCTCAGTCACGTGGTCCCTTGGCCTTTGCCTCCATGGACAAGGAAGCTAGCCTGTCACTCTGCCTTACAGCCCCATAGTCTTGACATTGTTCCTCTGTTGTGCCTCGTGGTTGTATTGTCTCAGTTCTGGTTTCATCCTGGCTCCTTTGTTCTCTTTATTCTGTCCTAGTCTGTGCAGCTAGTCTCTCGGCCTGAGCTACATCAGATAGCTTGACTATCCTCTTCTTCTGAGCACTCTGGGATTTCTCTCTGTGTCTCTGATGGCTCTTACACAAAGAGAAGTGACTTTGATGGTGGTGTGGGTTTTGTCATTTGGCAGACCATCCCCCTAAGGAAAGAATGGGTATGACTCAGTTTATACTCTCTACTGAGGTCAGTACTTAATCTCACCTTAATCCTGTATCTTTGTATAACAGAGAATTCCTTCCAAAATGAGATCATGGTCATAAGCATAGAATCTATAATTATAATACATCACGTAAGGAATTAATACTAGAAAGGCCAACCTTATTACTTGACTATAGTTCAGACCAGCCTGTCTCTTCTAGCCATTAATCCAAGCTAGGTCATGCCCATAGACTAAACTTCACAAGCACTTCCTTGTCTCTCTCACCTCTCATCTCTTTAGACTAGTATCTGGTATCAATGGAATATGTCTTGATCTAGTCCATCTCTTCATTGCTGTCATTTCCTGTTCCCTCTCAGATGGTAAAATAACAACCACGTGTTGGGCACTGATGCATCCATGGGCCATCCCCTTGTGCCTCCTGAACAGGATGGGTGTTTCTGCACATCAGCAATCGAGCCTAATGTTTCTTGCATTGTCCAGTGACTGTCACCGATATAATGGACAATATAGAGACGCACTGGTTGGTGACACTGACTGTGATATGCTTGAGCTGCTTATCCCCTGATGTGTGTGTGTTTTCAAACACAAGGTGCCTGGCACATAGCCATCCTTTTTATAGGTGAAGGAGGGCATGTGACTTGCATTGGTTTATGAATATGGGTAGAAATGATGGGTAGGTAAACATGGTAAGAGGTCTACTTTAGGGAATCTATTTAAAAGTCAGTGCACAATTTGTCTCCTTCTCTCCTTATTTTTAATTTTACTTGGGGGTGGGGGGAAGCTTAAGAAGAAGAAAAACACCAAAGCAGAATTTCAATGAGTGTCTGTGAAAAAACAAGACCACTGTCAATCCACACTAGTCAACTAGTCATATGGAATGTATGAAAAGTAAGTTTTATTCCTGAAACTTTCTGCCAATTGCTTTGATTCCAACTCATAGTGGTCTGAAGGTCACCCCTGTGGGTTTCCAAGACTATAACTTTTCATGGAAGTAGAAAGACTTGTCTTAGTCTAAGAAGTCACTGAGAATCTGATATACTCTTTGATGCCATAATATAACCTAACCTCTACTAACCTATAGAGTGGTATCAAGGATGGTGAAGATGAAGTAAATTTTAGTTATTCAGTGCTCTGATATATAAATTTTATGTGCAAGTGGCTTCAACAAAAAGAAATGTGCTTTCTAATAATTTAGGAGACTAAAAATCAGAATTCAGAAAGCAGTTTCAGGGGGAAGTTTTTTCCCTGTATGGACTCTGGAAAGCGATTCTTTCCCTTCATCTTGTTTCCCAGTTTCTTGAAGATCTTCCTGTAGTTCTGAATCTATCTTTTCCCACTCTGCTAGCTCCACATGGGTAAAGATAGATACCAAGAGATTGATTTATAGCACACTCTAATCCCACCTCATTAACAGAACAGACAAATCATTCCCAAATGCGATTATAATCACTGGGATGGAAATTAGGTTTCACAACACATTTTTTTACACAATTCAATCAACAACAAACTGGTTCCTGATGATGCTATCAGCATACAGTGAAGGAAAGTAAAGAGGATATTGATTTCACTTTCTATCAGTCCATTCAGGCAGCCCTTTTCTGATAGGTTTTTATTAAAATAAACAACCACAAAAAGATTCTGCCTTGAGTGCATAAGCAAATGTGGTGAAGAAAGCTGATAGTGCCGTTTTCCAAAGATATAGTGTCTGGAGTCTTAAAAGTTTGAAGATAAACAAGTGGTCATCTAGCTGAGAAGCAACAAAGACCACACGGAAGAAGCACACCAGGCTATGTGATCACGAGATGTCTAAGGGATTGGGTATTGGGCATCAATTAACAAAAATATCACATCATTGTGAACAAGTGGGAGTGCAGATTGGGGACCCAAAGCCCATCTGTAGGCAACTGGATATTCTTTTACAAAAGAGTCCATAGGGTAGAAACAAGCCAGTCAGCGTGTAGTGTAGCAACAATGAAACATACAACTTTCTTCTAGTTCTTCAATGCTTCCTCCCTCGCCCCCCCCCCCAATATCATGATCCAATTCTACCTTACAAATCTGGCTAGACCAGAAGGTGTACAATGGTACAGATAGGAGCTGAAAACACAGAGAATCTAGGACAGATGATCCCGTCAGGACCAGTGGTGAGAGAGGTGATACTAGAGGGGTGGAGGGAAGGTGAGGTAGAAAGAGGGAACTGATTACAAGGATTGACATACAAACTCTTCTCTAGGGGATGGGCAAAAGAAAAGTGGAAGAAGGCAGACATCAGTCAGTGTAACATATGACAAAATATTTAATAAAAATTTATAAATTATCAAGTGTACATGAGGGAGAGGGCAGCAGAGAAAGAGGGGGGAAATGAGGAGCTGATACCAAGGGCTCAAGTAGAAAGCAAATGTTTTGAGAATGACAGTGGCAACAAATGTACAAATGTGCTTGACACAATGTATGGATTGTTATAAGAGTTGTATGAACCTCCCCAAAAATGATTTAAAAAGCAAAAGATTCTGCCTCTATAGTATCATAAAATCTGCCTAAATAAAAATGGGAGCAAAATTTAAAGTGTTAGTTCTCAAAATTGTTCAAGTAGCAAAGAGCATAAAATTGTAGAACAGTTTTCTGTTTGCATAACTCCAGAAGACAAAAATGATGATGACTAAATGCTTTGTGTCCAAGGGTTTGTATCACCATCTCTAATTTTCATAACAACTTGGCAAAGTGGACACATTATGTCTCTATTGTCCCATAGGGCAGTTAATACTTTGAAGAGTGGTCTGTTGATGTATTTCACACCACAGAGCTGGTAATCTCATGAAACTGGCTCTCTCAAGGCAAAATGTCAGCTCCAAAGCCCTTATTCTTCTAATTTCAGCATGCTGCCCATCACTACAAAATTTTCATTTCATTATTTGAACTAGGAATTAAACTGTTAACATATTCTAAGTATCTATTATAATCCCAAGAAGATGTGTACATAAAAATAAACTATTAGATTATCAGAGTTGGATATGGAAATTGAAGGGAATTAGAGAGCAAATAATGAACACAGGAGAGGAGAGGAGATACTAGAATTGATTTTGGTGATGTAAATACTAAATGAGGGAAGTATGTGAGATGTGCATTATATCTCAAAAAATCGTCAGAAAAAAGAACCTATTAAACTCAGTATAATAATCTTTAAAATTTTTCTACATACATGCCACCATTTGTTTTATTCTGTCATGTTTTTAAGGGATAAGTAGTAGGAAGCATTATAATTTCAAGGAGGAATTTTAGTAGTGTTAGAAACTTAATTTTAGTTTAATTAGGAGAGAAGCCCCACTTTTAGTCCATCTTAAATCAAGTACCCCGCAGCTGAGGGTTATGGGAGTACCACTAAAGAACCATCTGTCCCCCATCTAGCTGCTCTACTTACCATGCAAAGCTCCTTCCTCCTAGCTTCAAGGAAAGATCATTTAAGCACAGTTAAGAGTTAGCAGCTGGCTTCTTGATAATATCAACACAGATAGACAGCTTGAATTAAGACGACTTTTCAATTGTACATGCTGGGGATCCACTGGGCTCAGTCATTACCTCATTTTACAAATACTCTGTACTGAGACCATTGTATTTTTAATCACCTGATATTGCATGTGGGAGTTGGACATGGAAAAGGAAGACTAACAAACAGTTGCTATATTTGAATTATGGTGCTGGAGAAGAGTATTGAAAGTACCATGGCTGCCAAAAGAACAAACATCTATTTTTGAAGAAATACAGCTAGAATTCTACTTAGAAGCAAAGATGGTAACACTGTATATCATGTTCTTTGGACATGTTATCAGGAGAGACATTCCTTGGGAAAGGACAGCATGCTTTGTAGACTGGAGGGGGTCCTAAAAAAAAAAAGATGCTCTATAAAATGGATTGGCACAGTGACTATAAGAGTGAGCTCAAACATAGCCAACAAAGAATGGCAAAGGACCAAGAAGGATTTCGTTGTAGATCTACAGGCTCTGAATTCAGGGAGGCAAGTATTTGAATCCTGGACCTGCCTTTATTAATTATGTGGAACCACTAGAACCACAGCAAAATGAGAGATCATGCATATATCAATAATGACTCTGAATGTCAATGGACTAAATGCACAAGTCAAGAATACCAGATTGGACCAGAAAAAAAGATCTATCGATATGTTGCCAACAACAGACACACTGAAACACAAAGACAAAAATAAATTTCAAATCAAAGAACGGAAAAAAATTTTACAAAGCTAATCTCAGTCAACAAAATATCAGGAATGGCAACATTAAGCTCTGTTAAAATTGATTTCAAGGCAAAAAACTTTATGAGACACACACAAAGGACACTACATAATGAGTAAAGAAAAAATAGAAAAAAATAACCATATTAAACATAATGTACTTCCTGGAAGCCCCACAAAATACATTAATCAAATTCTCACACAGTTGAAGAGAGATATAACTTGGCAGCGATAGTACGGGACTTCAATACACCACTCATAATAATACAGATCATCAGGAGAGAAATTCGATGAAAACGCAAAAGAACTAAATAATACGATCAACCAAATTAACTGGCAAATATACACAGCACTCCACCAAACAACAGGTCAATATATGTTTTCTCAAGTGCAATTGCAACACTTTCCACAACAGATCACGTTAAGCCATAAAACAAACCTGAATAAAATTTAAAATACTGAGATTGCACAACCCATAAATGCTATCACTACAAGGCTATAAAACTACAAACCAACAAAATTAACAAGGGAAAAAGATCAAGTGCATTGAAATCAAAAAGTACACATGTGGGGGGAAAAGGAGAATGACAACAATGCCTTAACACCACAACTTTAACAATTAGAACACAAGCAAAGAACAAATGCCTAAACCTGCAGAAGAGCAGTTCTCAACCTGTGGGTCGTGACCACTTTGGGGGTCGAATCACCCTTTCACAGAGACCACCTAGGACCATCGGAAAACACATGTATATTTCACAATATATAATTAGATATCATTTTATAATTAATCACTATGCTTTAAGTATGCTCAATTTGTAACAATGAAAATGCAACCTTGATGAAGAATCGATGCATTTGAATATGGTGCTGATGAAGAGTATTGAAAGTACAATGGACTGCTAGAAGGATAACACATTTGTCTGAGAAGTACAATCAGAGGCTCCTTGGAAGTAAGGATGGGGAGACTTAGTCCCACAGGCTTAGGACACGTTACCAGGAAAGACCAGACCCTGGAGAAGCACATCATGCTTGGTAACGTAGTCAGTGTGAAGGAAGAAGAAGCGCAACAAGATGTATTCCCACAACGGCTGCAACAAAGGACTCAAAAAACACTAGCAACTATGAGGCTAGCTCGGGACCGGACCAGGCAGTGGCTGGTTCTGTTGTGTCCAGCGTCACTCTGCGTCAGAAGAAATGTGATGGCACCACCACCAACAGCGAGTGACAACACTGAAACAGATCCCGTAAGAGTGCCAGACTGTTTTCACAAGTTCAAAGTGCTCAGCCTGTAATTTAGTCGTCGGTAGATTCAACAATAACTGTTTCCAGAGGGAAAAAATCAGAAACCAGAGTCTATTGTAGCCTCTAAAAGATCAGTTGTACAAAAAAAATGAATAGACAAGGAACCAACAAAACATGACCCAACAGTAATAGTTCAAGATGACTTCGAAATTCAAAGACTTTAAAATACTTAGTGTAGACTTACAAAATAAATTAAATGACAAGTTGGTCATAATGAAGGAACACGTGGGCATTTTCAGCAAAGAAATGGAAATGAGAAAAAGAAAATAAATGGAATTTTTATATCTTAAAAGCACAAAGAAAAAGAAAATGCAACCTACATATCAGATTATGATTATAATACATTGCAAATTATACCAATAGCAAAATTACAGTTATGAAGTAGCAACGAAAAAAAAGTTTATGGTTGGGAATCACCACAACGTGAGGTAGTGTGTTAAAGAATCATGACATTAAGGGTTGGATAAGCAAAGAACTCTTTAAGAAAAACAAAGTAGACGGCCTGACACTCCCCAACCTCAAAACATACGCACAATAGTTGAACAGCCTACAGTGACAGATACATAGACCCAAAAAGCAAAATGGAAGACCTAGAAATAAATCCGTCTATTTCAGGCAACTGAACGCTGACAAAGGCCAAAAAAAAAAAAAAACATAAAACAGGAGACAGACAAGATCTTCAATAAATAGTGCTTGCTGAATTGAATACTCATCAACAAAACAGGACCTCAACTGACATACAAAAACAAATTCGAGATCTATCAAAGACCTGAATGTAAGTCTCAGAGCTAGAAAGTTCATCATGAGAAAAGAAGGAAACACTTAAGGATCCTATTGTAGGGTATACGAATACTCTCAAGTACAACAAAAGAAACATACAGAGACAAAAACTAGAGACCTTTTGAAAACCAAGACTTACTAACAATAAGACCTTATGGGCATCAAAAGACTTCATCAAAAGAACATGAAAGGACCTAGAAACCATGCTGCTCACTGAAGTTAGTCAACCACAAAAGGAAAAATATTGTCTGTGTCCACTACTATAAGGAGAAGAACCAATTACACAAATCTTAGAGAAGAATTCTAAAACCCTCCTTAGGTACATTTCATTAGAATAAGCCCCAAAGAGGAGACCTCACCTCACTCCTTCAAAAAGGGTGGAAAGAAAAAGAACATCTACTTGATACCATACGACACTGAGACAAGGTTATGGTAAACAAACACACTAGCCCACCACAGGTGTGAGAGAACCTTGCTGGAAAGCAAGTTACGATCAGGAGAGTAGAGCATCTGCATTTTAGAGAAGTCACTGATATTTCTGTTGCTAAGTCTGGTGGGTAAATGGGGAGGGGAACCCTCAGATTGGCAAAAGATGCTAAAGAGTAATTGTAGGGAACCTAAGAGAACAATATACACAATTTCATGCTGCTGGATAAACACTACAAATATGTTTCTACCCAACCCTCAGTGAACCCTGTCATGGACTAAGCACCATGATGGCCCTAGATGCTGGTATTACAGGTTAACACCAGCAGGACTCACTGGCAAAGACTGAGTGAACTGAACCCAATCTCAAACCCTTAGACTTAGCACTGAAATATTCTGATGGGTCAGGAAGGTAAGGGTGGCCACCTCAAGACTGTGGAAAAGGCAGTCATTGAACCTTGGGTGGGAACCCTGGCTTAGAGAGTATAAATGAATGAGGACCCATATTTAGTAGGCATTGCTCCCCTTGTATTAATATGATAGGTTTTAATTTGATAGGTAAGGATTTGCACTTCTAAGAATGAATAAAGAAAATGTTTCCCAAGCACCGATTCCCATGCTCAGTATAGACAGAGCTCAATTAACTAAGAAATCGTTCTGTACAAAGCAGCAACTCATAGATTGCAGCTTGCAGTTGGACTATATTCCAGTAAACTGCTCATGTCAACAGTTTGTTAAATTCTCTGTCATAGAAAGAATTGTTGGACTGAGCCCCGGTGGCGAGGTGGTTGTGCGTGGGACTGTGACCCACTGGGATGGAGGTTCAATTCCAGCAGCAAAGGCTGGGCCTCCTACTCCCACCACCAGAGGGCAGTGATGGCCCCCCAAAATTGTTGATGTTATCAATGCAACCGCCTTATATCCCAGGGGGATGAATGACTATGTTTTTCTTTTTTGTTTCTTTGTTTTTCTGCCTTTGTTTATTGGTTTGGGTTTATTGTTGTTTTTGTGGAGAGTTGTTCTTTTCATAATATGACTACCAAAGTAAACCAGAGTGCATTCATAACCCGTGAACAAACAGATGGATTTTGTGCTCCCACTGAATGCAAGTCCAATCCAAGGACAGTTAGTTCTTATAATAAGGTCCTCCTTGATATTCACTGTGGTGATCCTCTATCTATATCAATTTCATGATTGAGATGTAGGGGCGGAGTCAAGACTGTTAGTCTGGACCTAGTCATTGAGTAGTCAATGAGACCTCTGTGTGAGCATGACTTTCTCCTGAGAATTCTGGGAAGTCTAGTGATATTTTCCAATTAGAGAAGAGAGACTTCTCTCTAGGTCTCTGGGAGTCAGTCTCCGAGGCGACAAACTACAGACAAGACAAGATAGCAGCGTCCAAGGAGCCGGAGGAGACAAGGCCTTACCCTGATGGAACCAGACCTCTGAAGCTGGAGAAGCCATTTGGAGTCCCCTGCCAGCACTAAGTTGTTTCTACCACCACTGGATGCTGTTGATGGACCCTGAGTCCTGAAAGCGAGGAGCCATGGGGAGACAACTGTCAGTGCCAGGATTCTGCACCCAACAGCCTGTGATTTCATGAGTCAGAAAGAGATTTTATAGACTGCAATTGTACATATGGGCTAATATCAGACTTATGACTTTGAACTGGACTGGGTTGGGATGCTTTCTCAATGTTCTCTTCCTCGTGTATATAAACCTTACCCTTATATCCATGTGTGTGTCTATGAATTTGTTTCTCTAGTCTACCCGGACTAACACATTTACCATTATGAAAAATTTTGGTGAAACAGATAGTGCTTGGCTATCTATTAGAATAGTGTCTGGGGTCTTAAAGGCTTGTATTTTAACAAGCAACCATCAAAGTGAGGCACCAATTAACATCACATGGTAGAAGCACTCAAAGATGCTGTGATGCAAAGATGACAATAACAAAAATCCAAATATGATGAAGGGGAAAATATCAGAGTTTAAATTATAAACACCCAATTTGTAGAAGACTTTGGAGGACAGAGGGACCCCAAAATCCATCTGCAGATTATCTAGCCAGATTAAGCTTTTGGCAGATTCTTGTTAGCCACAGGCAAGGAACCCAAACAGCTTTATACAAATTATTGCAAACTTGATCATGTTAGGTTGGACCTCCCTCTTGACCCAACCTGAATTTGTTCTACGCTCAAATATTTCTTGCTTGTTCCATGACAGAAATTTCTTCTCTGCCCTTTTAAATATTGATGATTGTCTTCTCTTTTTCTGTGCTTTATTTTTATTTTTGTCTTTACATTATTATTATTTTCTTCTTAGAGTTTTGTTTTGGTTTTGTTTCTTGTTGCTTATGTTGGGTTTCCTAGTTTGTGAAGCACAGAGGACATATATAGACATATATAGACAATAACTCAGGTAATGGTATGTTGGGGATATGGAAGGGTATGGAGAAGGTTAGGGGATTTAAGCAGTAAACAATGAA
This sequence comes from Nesogale talazaci, assembly GCA_004026705.1. NCBI lineage: Eukaryota > Metazoa > Chordata > Mammalia > Afrosoricida > Tenrecidae > Nesogale > Nesogale talazaci. The sequence goes on from PVJH01025430.1 coordinate 13,113, forward strand.
GGTGGGAGGAGGGAGCACTAGAATAGATTGTGATGATGTAAATACAACTCTTTTAAATAACAATTTAACCATGAAAGTGTATGATATCTGAATACTCAATCAAGAAATGGAAGGGAGGAAGGAAGGAAGGAAACCAAATGCCCAATAGTTAGAAACTTCAGAATACTATATATTTACTTGCTATTTTCATATTTTATTTGGTATTTTTGGTGATGCCTTACTCTTGCATACATAGTTTAGCCTTAAGGAGGAGAATTATTTAAAAATTTGGCTCATTTCTCCTTTAAACAGTGTTCAGTTATTTAGTTTTTTACCTGTGTAAGTAGTCATCCCATATATTTTAGCCTAAAAAGCTTTCTTACATATGTATATATTCTTTTTCAATAGGACTTTAAATCTATAACACTGCCTAAAGTGATGATATTATTAGAATTACCAACTATCTCATGAAAGTTATTTCAACTAATTATCAAAAGTCTGCCTCTAATGTGAATCAGGGAAACATACACATATATATATTTTACTGAATATATATTATATATAAAATTTCCTGATCCACTTTAGAGGTAGAATTCATGGGCCACATTATATATATGTGTTATATATTTTATATATATAAATAGACTCGTGGATCCAGGAATAGATTTTGAGTTTGCACTTACTATAAACCGTAATTTAAGAATTAAATTAATTCTTATGATGTAGTTCTTATGATGTGACCCTGTCAATGCTTGCCTTCTTGAAATGATGACTGAAGATATGGGTGATATATAAAAGTATGGTGAAGAAATCAGATGGTGTCCAGGTATCAGAAAGAATAGTTTCCAGGATCCTAAAGGCTAGTCTTAAAATAAGAAGCCGTTTAAATGAGATGTCAGCTAGGTCCACATGAAAGGAACGAACCAGCCTGTGAGATCCAAGGACTATGAGGAACAAAATCCACAATCAGAGGAATGAATTGTATTAGAGCTTAATTCTGAGATCTCAGTTTTCAGAAGGCCATGGATGTCAGTGAAAGCCCCAAATCCATTTGCAGAGTCCTCAGAACAAATTACGGTAAGCCTCCACTGAACTCTCCAAGACCATGTGAATGATGTTGTTCTCAGAGAGAGTGCATTGGAAAGAGTATTATGCAGGGCTACCAAGCCACATACACTGCCATTGAGTCAATGCCAACTCACAGTGAGACCTTAAAGGACAGGACAGAACTACTCCTGTGAGTTTCCAAGCCTATAATCTTTGTAGGAGTAGAAAATCCTTTCTCTCTCCTACAGAGTGACTCAGTGTGTCCGCCGCTGCTCTTGCAGTTAGCAGCCCACTGTGTCACTGTACACCAAACTCAGACTCGAGGCCATTGAGTCAATGCTCACGCATAACAACTCCCTGTGAATTGGAGACTCTAACTGTTCACAGGAACAAAAAGCTCAGTCTTTCTCCTGTGGAGCTGCTGGTGGTTTCAAACCGTCAACCATGCAGATGCCAAGCCAACGTGCAACCACTACGCACCACCAGAACTCCTTTATTACAGAGACAGGTTAAATTTTAATGTATTATCATTGGTTTTCTCTTTTGATCCATTTTTAATCTATACTAGTTTCTATTATCTTTTGGTTTCTTTCCATTTTTAAAAAATCCTTTTATTGGGGGTTCATACAAGTCTTATCACATCCACACATGAGTCCATTGTGTGGCAAGCACATTTGTACATCTGTTGCCCTCATCTTTCTCATAACATTTGCTTTCTATTTAAGCCCTTGGCATCAGCTCCTCATTTTTTTCCCTTCCCTTCCTGCTCCCTCTCCCACATTTATCCTTGACAATTTATAAATTATTATTACTTTGTCACATCTTACACTGATGTCTTCCTTCACCCACTTCCCTGCTGTCCATACCCCAAGGAAGAAGCTATATGTAGATCCTTATAATCTATGTTAGTCCAGGTAGACTAGAGAAACAAATTCAAAGACATTCATATGTGTACAAGAAAGAGGTTTATATACAAGAGCAGTTGAACACTGAGAAAATATCCCACCCCAGTTCAGTCTAACGTCATAAGTCCAACATTAGCCCATATGTTCAATACCAATCTATAAGTCCTCTACAGACTCACGAAACACATGCAATGACACCAAGACAATCACAGACCAGTGGATGCAGACTCGTGTGCATCCAGTGGTGGTAGAAGCATCAGCATCAGTAGGGGTCTCCCCATGGCTCCTCCAGTTTCCAGGGCTCAGAGTCTAGCAGCATGCTGCCATGTGTCTTGTCAGCTGCAATGTCTCCCAGGAAGTGGGTTGAAAAATAGATATGTCTCCCACCTCCAAGAAAGAATTACCACATTTTCCAGAATTCTCAGGGAAAGGTCATGCACAAACAGAGATTTCATTGGTTATCTCCAGAGACAAGCTAGACTCCACCCCTACACTCTTATTCCTCAAATTGACACCAGATTCAGTGACTGTCACATAATCGGTTCCCCCTTTCTACTCCACCTTTCCTCCACCCTTCCGGTAATCGCCATCTGTAGGTAATGAACTTCCCCTTACAGAGGGGTCGCAGCGATGAAACAACCAGTTAGGGTGCAGTGTAGCAATGATGAAGCATACAACTTTCCTCTAGTTCTTCAATGCTTCCTCCTTCCCACTATCATGATCCCAATTCTACTTTACAAATCTGGCTAGACCAGAGGATGTACACTGGTACAGATAGGAATCAGAAACACAGGGAATCCAAGACAGATGATCCTTTCAAGACCAGTGGTGAGAAAGACTGGTTTCTTTTCAATGAAGCTTTCCTGGTTTATTTTGTTGTCATTGTTGGGAACTTTTATATGCTTTTATTCACATGAATAGATAATTCAGAGGATAAATAATCCACAGAGACTAGATTAGTAGCTCCTTAGGGTTATGAGTGAAGAGGTTGGAGGGGCATGGGGAGCTAATAATAATGGTCATCAGAACGAAAAATGTTTTCAAATTGATTGTGGTGATGACTTCATAGCTCTTTAATGCATTTAGGTCATTGAATTGTCTGGCATTAGAATTACCATATTTGTCAGACCACAAGAGGCACTTTTTTCCCCCAAAAAATTGGGAGGGGGGCGATGAGGGTGCATCTTATGGTCTGAAGGTGTGGTACCCCAGAACATTTGCTTATGGTCCCATGTGCCCACTTACTGTCCGCTGCCATTTGCACGCTGTGGATTGCTATCTGTTCAGGGAAAGTCCCACCTCCTGGAGTCTCAATGTCAGGCAGATCACATGATCAGCACAGCACACGCCTCCTCTCAGTTGTTAACGAAAGTGATGATGGTTCTTAACACCACTGTGGGTTTATGTTGTTAAATACTAGCGTATTTTGATGTATTTTAATAAATATTTTAGTATCCTGGTATTATTTGGTTCAGAATATTTTTTCTTACTTTCCTGCTCTAAAAACTGGGTGCCAAATGTGGTCTGCATACATCTGATGTATGTATTGATCATGATAGGAGTTGTATGAGTCCACAATAAAATGATTTAAAAAAAAACAGGTGCATCTGATGACCAGGTGAGTCTTATGGTCCAAAATATATGCTATATGCCAATAAAATTATCAAAATTAAAAATGAATGAAAGAATCATCAGTGAGGAGACATATTAAAAGAAGTAGCAGTGAAACGCCTTACCTTTTCTCTCTGACTGAAGCATCTGGATGGATGCATAATGCTAGCTGAGTGGTTAATTCTCCCAATTTTCTGACTTTCCCTCAGGCCTTGCCTCTCTTTCGTGCCAGGACTTTTCCTTGGGCTCTGGTCCAGACTGATATAGATCGAACTTGGATGATGGGGTCAAGCCATTTTCTGAGTTCACGACATTCTGAAGCCCCAGATCATTCGCTCCTCTGATGCAGTCTTGTATTGAAGTAGCATCCATGTCCTGGAACCAGGTGATGTGGTCACTTTCCTTTCTCTAGTCTCATCTCCCGTCAGAGTTGCCTGAAACCCCCATCCAGTCAAGAGAACCAAAGTGCTACTATAAAGGAAATGGAGAGTATGCACTACCCTCATTGGCACATGGCCAGTGAGGCATTTGGAAACTTTTTGGATTCATAGAATTGATACTTTTCTTCCTACCTCCAGCCTCTCCTCTTTTCCTTCACTGACACCATATTATCCTCTGCCTCCCCTTCCTCTTTCTGGATCTGCTTCACACACAACACACCCTCAAGCTGACTGTTATGCCTGAAAATCAGGAATTTGTGTTGCTCTTATACTAATCACAGATTTCATTAGTTCTGTCAGTGGTGCATATTAGAGCTTAAATTCTGAGCATCGCATTGCCAGAAATGATGGGTAACAATGAAAATCCACAATCTGTTTGTTGAACCCCCACATGGACTAAGCTACATTTCAATTCTTTCTGATCAGCCACCATGGAGAGGAACCCTGAGAGCATAGTGGGGTAAGCATTGGACTGCTGATAGTTTGAAACTACCAGCCACAGCAAAATAAATAAATAAATAAAGCTTTCTTCTCCCATCATATTTAAAGTTTTATAAACTCATAGCAACAGTTTCACTCTGTCCTATAAAGTTGCTACGAGTTTACACAGACTTGAAAGCAGCGGGTAATAATAATGAAGGTGGGCATTCTTGATCTCAGGGAAAGTGTGTTGAAAAGTGTATAGCCTGCACCTTGTGGATAACCCAGGGAGAAGCAGTTTTCTTTAGGGGTTGCCTGACTGTCCTGCTGATGCACACACTATACTGGGGTCTCAGAATCAAGAACCATCCCCTGAATGCCATGATTGGAGAACTTGAACCAATCTGAAAAGCTCTTCTCATAATATACCTGTTCCAATCACGGTCCATTCCCACTTTTGTAGCTGTACCTGGACTGGTAATGCATTCATCTGCCACCAATCATGCCTTTGAGACAATTTTATCTGTTATCCAAAATCCTTTTTCAGTCTCAGAAAACCCTTGGATGCCACTGTGGGGTCTTTTTCATGACCAAAACATGCGTAGGGAAAATAAGGAGAGCAACATGTAGCTACTGTTCCAATTCTTGACCAGACGTTTAGCAAAAATCTTATCAGATGAATAGATATTTCTCATGAGATTCAGTAAATTATTATTTGATTCTTTTCCAAATGCTTACTCTGGATTGTGTGAAAAAAATTTACCCAAGGTAATAGAGAAAACAAGCTGTGAAAACTCTAAGTTTGTGACTCTATCTAAGATGTACCCAATGCTTATAATGAACAGTTCAGAGATGAGCTTCCAAAGAAGCTTGAAAACATTATATGGAGGGTTATGCGTCAACTACCCAGCCTGAAGTAATAAGAATCTTAAAGACAATTTATGTGTAGGTATTAAGACTCCCTCTTGGAATATATAACAATAAGGTCACTTAGTGAGTGGACAAAGGTATCCAGAAAAAGTTTTCCTATATTCTCTGCAGAATTACATTCCTAATTTCCTGGGCCATGTCCTTCTCTCTATAATATATCCCATTCACTCCTCCATCTCCAGAGCCCCACGCTGGCTCTGGAATTGTCTCTGAGAGCTGATGATATAAATTCTGTAGCTTGGGGGCTGCTGCTGTCTCTCTTGAGTGCTAATTATGGTGCTGTCCTGAAGATGCGTCAGAGAATGGGAAGTGTGCCCTGATACCAGAGCCTATGTTTGTAGGTGTTGTCATTTAAGACCATAAATTACTGATTCCTATAAATCTGACACAGAGTTGCTGCCACCATCTTCTCAAACAAAATCCAGTCCTGTGACTACACCCTCGCCAGCTCTTCTCATCCTGTTAACAAAGTACAGATGAGAAGCGTGTCTTGGCTATGTTCTCTAGAGACAAAAAAAAAAAACAGTGAATTTATAGAGTGTATAAAAAATACTATCGGGCTGAACCCCGGTGGCGTAGTGGTTGTGCGCAGGACTGCAGCCCACAGGGATGGAGGTTCAATTCCAGCAGCAGCTCTACAGGAGCAAAGGCTGGGCCTCCTACTCCCACCACGAGAGGGCAGTGATGCCCAAAAACAAAACAAAACAAAATACTATGGATATTGTGGGATGAATATAGGACCTTTTATCAAATTCCAATTCTAAGATTTTACCAAATATGAGAAACTGTTTGCCAGTGCTTGGTGGGGTTACATGCTTAATGATACTCTTCTCTAAACGCTTCACCCATCCAGATGCCATTGTCTCTCCCACAAAAGATAGGGCTCACTCTCTTCTGTCAGGGCATTGGATCACTTCCCCTGAAAGCTTTGGCTGAATCAATCTCTAGCCCAAGGGAAATCAAGGTTAGGCCATCATCCTGAAGCGAAGGTCTGCCAATTTTGTCGCATGTGGGACCCCAAAGCTGCCCCTTCCTATTGTGTGTATATCCCTTTTTTGTCCAGCACATTACTGTATACCTATAGTGCAACCCTTTCCTGTGATGTATGGTTATCTATAATCGTGCATCCCACATTGAGAGAAGGCCTGAGCAGCAATAAACTCGGCCATTCTCTCCTTCTGGCCTGGCCTCCTGCCTGAGCTGTGGGTAGACCTGACTGTTGAGAGCATGGTCGTCCAGAAGGTGCGCATGGAACCATAAAATGTGTCTGGCTACATTATTTCTACCTGTCATATGTTCTATGACTTTACTACAATCTTTATTTATTATCTGACCAGGGTTCATATCCATTTTGGAGGGGGTGTGATTATAGGTAACCACGTGTCACAGGAAGGGGTTGCATTATAGGTTTATATACAGCAATGAAGGGGGACAAACTAAGGACATACCCGCAAAAGGAAGGAGGTAGTACTGGAGGCCACATATGACAAGATGGGTGAACCTTACATTCATGATGGTGACCTAACCTTGATTGACCTTGAGCCGGAGTCTTGATTTAGCGAAAGCTTTCCAGGGAAGTGACCCATTGTCCTCATAACAAAGAGTGAGCCCCATCTTTTGTAGGAGAGACAAGGGCGTCGAGATGGCTGGAACTTTTAGAGAGAATATTTCTAAGCATGTGGCCTTCCACCAAATGCTGGCAAAGAGCTTCTAATATTTGGTAATGCTTTGGATTTGGGGAAAAGCCTTATATCCCTCCCACAGGGTATTGAGTTGATTCAAAACCCTAGAGAAGCTTTCTGAGGCTATAAATATTTGTGAAAGCAGAGTCTCATGTTTATCTCACAGAGCACCTGATGAGTTTGTACCACTGCTCTTGCAGGTAACAGCACACTACCTAACCCACAGTGACGTCAAGGCTCCTTTTAATATCAAGAACTAACCCACTGCCATTGAGTTTATTTTAACTCATAGTGACTTTAAAGACAGAGGACAACAGCCTCATAGAATTTCTTCGCATCGAGTTAAGTCTTTCTACCCTGGCGTGGCTGGTGGATTCATACCTCTGATCTACCAGTCATCATTCCGATGCCTACCTATGCAGAAAAGAAGAGCGACTAAGGAGAGAGGGGATTTATCTTCAGGAAATGGGTGACGTAGTTGTAGAGGCTATCATGTCCCAAGCCTATGGGGCAGATGTCAGACTGGAGGCCTCTCCTGCTTCATGTATGTGCAAGGGATAATAAACCCTAGATTGGCAGGTCAGACAGCAAGCTGCGGACTCACAGGCTGCAAGGAGTTATAAACCTAAATTGTTCTTAGGTGCGTCTTCAAATCATTTCTGACTCTTAGAGACCCTCTGTGCCACAGAACAAAACCGTGCCTAATTCTGTGCCATCTTCACAGTGGTGATATTTGAGACATTGTTTACAGGAGCAGAGGGGCTTCTCTTCCTCCCCCCAGAGCTGCTGGTGGATTTGAACCGTGGACTTTGCAGCTAAAAATTCAATGCTAATCTGATACAATTCAAATGCATCTTCTTCAATTTTCATGGCTAATTAACTAATGTGTGTACACAAGTGGGACATATCCTTGCCCGCCGCCGAGCCCTGAAGGTGATACCCTTGCTCAGAGGAGCCAAGGCACAGAGTGGACTACAGGGCTGGCCCCAACAGGAGGCACAATGCCCCTCACTGACCCATAGCACTCTGAGAGACAACACTGCAGGCACAGTGTGGGAATTGTACCCAATCTGACGCCACCACACCCAGATAAAATTCTAAGGGTGTGCAACCGAGCCGCAAGGGGAGCAAAGCAATTAAATCCTCACGGAATACCAAAAATAGACTTTGGGACCAGGGCATGGCACCCAATCAGAATGGACAGGAAAACACTCCTAAAGGTCAAACAGACCTGGAATTATGTATAGGCTTTTCTCTTTTTTGTCACTGGTTTTGTTGCTGTTGTTGTTTGCAGTGGTTTTTTTTTAATTTATTTACTTTGGTTTGGGGTTTGCTCTGACTTGCTTTTCTGCTTATTATTGTCTCTACAGGTCTATCTAGGTAAGATAGATGAGATAAACAATCGGAAGAGAAAACAACAGGATTGATGGTTCTGGGCAGATGGGAAAAGGAAGGGGGAGGCAGATAAAGGACAAAGGGAACAACAGGTGATCTAAAATTGATGGCAAGAAGAACTTGATGCCTAGTAGAACTTGATCAAAGGCAATGTAACCAAGAGAAGTTACTGAAACCCTAATGAAGGCTAAACATAATAGTGGGACAAGAAGAAAGGAAAAGAAAAAAGAGAAAAAAAACTAGGGGGGCAAATGGATCTTTATAGAGGTCAAAATACAGGCATGTACATATGTAAAAATATTTTTATATAATGATAGGGAAATATATTTACATATATTTATATGTTAAGTATTAAGGTAGCAGATGGAGATTTGGCCTCTACTCAGATAGTCACTCAATGTAAGAACACTTTGTACTAATAACCTGTCGTTCTGTGACACTCACCTTCCCTACATGACCATAGAAGACAAATGGTTCATAAGTAAATGTGGTGAAGAAAGCTGATGGTGCCCAGCTATCAAAAGATAATAGTGTCTGGGACCTTAAAGGCTTGAAGATAAACCAGTGGCCATTTAGCTGAAAAGCAACAAAGTCCACATGAAAAAGCACACCAGCCTGTGTGATCATGAGGTGTTGATGGGATCAGGTATCAGACATCAAAGACCCAGAACAAAAAATCATATCAATGTGAATGAAAAGGAGTGTGGAGACCTAAAGCCTGTCTGTAGACAATTGGACATCCCCTTACAGAAGGGTCCCGAGGAAGAGACGAGCCAGTCAGGGTGCAGTATTTCACCAATGGAACATACCACTTTCCACTGCCTCTGTAATACACACCCTCCTCCCACTGTCACTATCATGACCCAAATTTTACCTTACAAATATGGCTAGACCAAAGCATTTACATGGGTATAGATAAGAGCTGGAAACACAGGGAATCCAGGACAGAAAAACCTCAGGACCAATAGTGACAGTAGCAATACAAGAAGGATAAGGGGAGAAGAAAGAAGGAATCGATCACAATTATCTACATATAAATGCCTTCCAGTGGGACAGACATACAGAAAAGTAGGTGAAGGGAGACATTGGTCAGTCTAAGACATGAAAAAATAATAGCACAGTATTTGTTGGACCATAAGGCGCACTTCCCCCCCCCCCCAAGAAAAGTAGGGGGAAAGTGAGGAAACATCGTATGGTCTGAAGGTGTGGTACCCCAGAACATTTGTTTATGGTCCCATGTGCCCACTTACTGTCCGCTGCTATTTGCATGCTGTGGATTGCTATGTGTTCAGGGGAAGTCCCACCTCCTGGAGTCTCAATGTCAGGCAGATCACATGATCAGCACAGCACACGCCTCCCCTCAGTTGTTAATGAAAGTGATGATGGTTCTTAACACCACTGTTGAGTTTTTGCTACTAAATATTACCGTATTTTGATTTATTTTAATAAATATTTTAGTATAATGGCACTAATTCGTTCAGAACATTTTTTTTCTTGACTCCCGGCTCTAAAAAGTGAGTACATCTTATAGTCAGGTGCATCTTATGGTCCAAAATATATGATAATTTATATATTATCAAGGAGGAGGAAGGGAGGGAGGAAGGAAGGAGGCAGGGAGGGAGAGAAGGGGGGAAATGAGGAGCTGATATCAAGGACTCAAATAGAAAGAATGTTTTGAAAATGATGATGGTTACAGATGTACAAATGTGTTGACACAATGGATGGATTGTGATAGGAGCTGTATGCGCCCCCAATAAAATTATTTTTTTTAAAGTCAGTATTGAAAATATGTTGGCCCAGACACATAAGAGTCCCCAAATTGACATCTTTACTATTTAACACTCTTAAAGGGTCTTGTGGTACATGCCTATAATGGAATACTACTTAGTCCATGGGAGAAATGAAGTCTTGATATATGCTAAGTGAACTAAGATGCTCTATTACCTGAGGTAAGGAAAAATTGGTCTGATGATGTTTCTCCTCACTTGGGCACTAGTTGAGGTTTGGAATCTAAGAGAGTGATTGGATAGGGAAGGTTTGAAGAAGTGCTTGTGAATAAAGTGGGTCTTCTCTTCCCAGTACCATACCCTGCAAAATGAAATTGTGTGAGTTTAGTTTTGCATGTAGCCATATGGGAGATTTTTCCCTTTTTCACCAATCATCTTGCAGTATGAGTTATGCTAACTAGATAAACATCCAACCTGAGACCTCTGGATTGATTGCAGTGGGGTGATGCTAAAGTAGTTCCCTTTGGGAGTCAAACGACTCTTTCACTGGGGTCACCCGATCCATAACAGTAACAAAATTACAGTTATGAAGTAGCAATGAAAATAATTTTATGGTTGGGGGTCACCACAACATGAGAAACTATATTAAATGTCGAGAACCACTGATATAGGGTATGGTATCTAAAACCCCTGATTGATGGGACCGTAGAAAGGAGATGCTGTAGACTGTGGTGAGAGGGTAAATGATTGTTGATGATGGGAGGGACAGGGCCTGGAACCTGCTGGAGTAGTAAGGAGTTAAGAAAAATAAGTGATAAAAAAAATCTCCAACTCTCATTCACTTATTAATTCATTTATGTATTCAATAAGCATTTATTGGAAACAGGAACTCTACCTCAAAATTCCCAAGCTTTCTGATAGGGAATAAAATATTCTGCACACTGATACAATATTTGCTGTCTGTCATTCCTGTCTTCTTTCTTTCTGTTTCTCATATACAGAAAACAGAAGTTTCATAAAACAACATAATCTTTACTATGTGTCATGCATCTTATTTTACATTCTGCTCTTTTTATGCTAAATATTAATCACAACCTGTGATAGCAAAGGTTTTGGGTTAATGTGACTGGGTCATAATTGTCAGTGGTTGGGCAGTTCGGACAGAGTAATCCCCTACGATGAGAAATATTCCAGTGTAATAATTTCTATGTGATATCTGCTAGAAGCAGCCAATCAATTGAAAGACTTTTCTAAGGGGTGTGATCCCCTCCCAATAGATGTGGATGTTGAAAAGAACCAAGCATGCTTTGAGTTGGGTCTGGACTTTGCATCAGCTCCTGCAGCTGTGTGAATCTAGGATAGCCTCCAGACTGACAGGGGCTGCGAGCCAGTCACTTGATAGAAAGTTATGTGTGTGTTTCACTGATTCACTTCTTTAGAAAATCCAGCTTAAGGTCTATTACACTGAATCACGATTGAGTACATGCCCTATTTTTCAGATCATAAGACACACCCAGTTTTTATAGCAGGAAAGCAAGAAAAAATAGTCTCAACCAAATATTACCAGTATACTGAAATGTCCTGGGGTACCACACCTTTGGATCATAGATACACCCTCATTTTTCCCCTACTTTGAGGGGTGAAAGGGTGTGTCTTATGATTCGAAAAATACAGTAATTAATTTCACGAACCATGAAGGGAAGTTTGAAGAAATGTTTCATCAGGGAGGATGTCATCTGAGCAAATATTTACAATACACATAAAATTGCAGAGCACAGGTTTCTCTCCACATACATAAAGCCTAGTTTGAGGCCCCTGGAAAATAAACCACATCAGAAGCAACTTATATGAAGCAGGGAAGAATTTTTAATCACAATATATACATGCATCCATCGTGTTAAGCACATTTGTTGCCATCATCATTTTCAAAACATTTTCTTTGGCAGTGAATTATTTAATATGATTCTTCCAGTCAAAGTCTCTAACTCACATCAAATGACCTTTTCCTCTAACAGTCTGGTAGAAGCTGCTGAGAGGAGTCACCTGTGAGTTATTTAGACTAGGAACCCCAGAGGTGTCATAGTGTTGTGTATAAAATGAACCATCTGAGACGAAAGAAGGCTCTCATTACCAGCAAAAGTCAGGAGTGGAGTGCATCCTCTGGACCCAAGGTCCCTGAACAGATAACATCAGAGGAGCAGCAGCAGCAGAACCAGGAGTCCGAGTACTGAACAGAGTGATGGCTTTCTCAACCAATGAGGGTGAGTGCTTTTGTGCAGAGACTGGCTTGCAGAGTAGAGTGCTCCCGAACACTTAATTCAGGGAAGTGGCTTTGCTGACCCGTGGGAGCTTAAGCTAAATGCCCTCAGCTTGGGGTTTACAGCAGATGGTATGCCTTTTGGGCATTTAGTCAAGGGGCAGATGTTGGTTCCTGGATTTAAATCAAGGCCTTACTGCTTCGCTGCAAAGTGCCAAGTCCCACAGAAAAGATTAAATCGCATCCCCAAATACCTACAAGACTACCTTAGTGGATTTGTATGCTGAAAATATACTTCACTTTTAAGATTACATATCTTTTCTTTTTTGTCACTGCCATCAAGTTAATTCCAATTCATATCAACCCTATAGGACAGAGTAGAACTACTACCCCTATGGATTACTGAGGCTGTAAATCTTTATGGGAACACAAAGCCTCATCTTTCTTCCCAGAGTCACAGGTGATTTCAAACTGCTGATCTTGTGGTTAAGAGTTCAAGCCATAACCTGCCAGGCCACCGGGCCACCAGAGCATAAGCAATAAAACTTCCTAAGACACAATTCTGCTGCTGATGCAAAAATAACACGCAAACTGTAATGCAGTTTCAATCCAAATGAAAACCACTCCCCCGCCCCTGCTCCTCTGCTGTTTTAAATTATCTCTTTTAGCAGAGCTCCAAGATGACGTGATCTAATCCATTTGTGAAGCAGCACAGGGGAGGAGGCAGCGCTGAGGTCAGCTGGCAGGAAAAGAAGGGGCTGAGGGAATAGGGCAGAAAACTGACCTTGGGCGCTAATGAATTCCTTTTAGGACCTGTCGAGAGAAAGTGCTGCACACTCTTCCGGGTCCCTCCAGCTTTCCAAGTATTGGGGAGCATCTAAGAGGGAGAGTAAAACAAAAAGAAGTGTGCAGCCACCCTAGGATCAGGGTTGAACCACACGGGGCACGGAATATCTACTCTGACCTCAAGGATGACTGATGGACAGCACTATCAGGAGAGGTAACATGAGAGCCTGGGAAAAGAAGAAAATGTGCGGAATTTAAGGTGCCAACAATGTTCCTGACAGGCACGGAGGACTTGTTTTAGAGTGAAACCAGTCAGCACGTACATCGAGACTGCCATGTAGCGAGCCTGGGCCCAGGGCTGGCACCACAGGGGTGCGAAGACACAGACCCTGCCCTCAAAGACCGAGTTTTGCCGTTGGGGAGGCCTGGTGTGACTGATGTGACCTGGTTTGTGTTAAAGATGCCTTCTTCACAAGAATCTCTGAATGTTCAAAGAAGAAACGATGACACCACACAAGGAAGAATCTGGGGGAAGTTTGCAGAGGAAACTGATCTTGCATCCAATCTCGAAAGACTGGTTCAAGATAATCACAGGAAAACAATGGACTATGATACAGGAAGAGGAAAAAGATGAGGACATGCCTGGAGGAAGGCAGAGCACAGTGGGAATGGCCTGTTCTGATGGGGAGTTGGGTCTATAGCCATTGGTTTGGAGAGTCTTGGGTAGCACACTAGGGAGCTTTAGCTTCACTTGATAGCTATCAAGGACTTCAGACAAAACAGACCACTTGTATTCAGCTCTGAGTGAACTTGGATGTGTTGCTGAAGCTTTTCAATGTTATATTTAGGTGTTATCAAGTCCATTCTAACCCATTCTAATCCCCATGCACAAAACACAATGAAACCCTACCTGAGCTGCACCTCCTCACAAGGTTCCTGTGTCCAATCCCACTGTTGTAGCCATGGTGTGCATCCTTCTCCTTCAAGACCTTCTTTTGTGCTGCCCCTTTACTTGAGCCACACATGATGGCCTTCTCCAGGGATTGGTCTTTCCTGACAATCTGTCCAAAGTTTGTAGGATAAAGTCTTGCCATTTTTTGTCTCTAAGGAGCAGTCTGGTCTTTTAGCTTGACTTTTCTAAGTTGTAAAGGTGGAATAAAAGTAATTAGCTCCCTGGGTTGTAAAACTGAAAGGAGACATTTCTACAGCCATTGCATAATAGCTGGCAAATGCTAGACACATCATATGATAATCATGGTGGGGACAACGAGATCTTGATAGTGGTGATGATTCTTTTCGGGTCCAGAGTTCAACAACAGAGGTAGGAGTTAAAACGTTGAGGTAACCAAGAAGAGTCATGAGACCAGAAAGAGAAGCTCTGGATTTCAGGCTCAACATGTGTTTCTTGGATCACCTGTTTCAAAAGCACCATGTTAAAATGCTGACTTCTATTCAACAGCATACTTTGCATTAAGATTGGTCAAGCTTCTGAATCAGGTAGGAAGCTGTATTTTAACCAAATGTAAATCAATAGCCCTGATGAAATTTCTGAAAACTGGCCAAACACATCTCACAGCATCAAATCTTCTCTTTAGTGCTCTGATGGGAGTGGATAGGGATCCCTGGGTGTGCTGCAGACAGGCAATCAAAACGCCTGCCCTGTCACTGAATAATGATGTGTGTCTTGAGCCAACAATGGTAGGACTTTGCCCCACTGTTGGCAGCCTTCCAGAAAACAGACTTCAGAAAAATATGCTAAATGGTGGTCGCTGATTTGGGAAATTGAGGGATTGTGAAGCACCAAGATTATGTATCCTTCCAGAAATTTAACGAGCAGAATATTAAAATTAGCCCAGGACTAAGGGCCATGATGGCCACCAGCTGACACAGGCCCTGCAGGACTTTAATTAAGCTGAAGCAATGAGAACCCTCAGGGGCTTCCCACAGGGAAGCGAGGGTGGGACCAAAAGAGCTAATTTGCCAGAGCCATTAGTCTGAGAGGACCATTAGTCTGGGAAATGCTGTGAGCTTCATTTTAGCATGAAGACACCACCCTTTACTGAAAGCAAGGGAAAAAAAGTTTGGGAGCCCAGAGAGCTGCTACACTAAGCTTTATTTAAATACTATTTCTCTAGAATGGCAAGCAGGCAAACAGCAAAGGTAAGAGAATTTCATGTGTAACATAAATTTGTCTCTTATCTTTTTAAAAAACGCTTGGATCTCTCACTTCCCTCCCCCCATATATACATGAGCACATATGCTTGCATCTATTAATGCAAATACATGTTTGTGCAGGCACACACACACACACACATACACACAGCACTCCTAGCTTGTGGAAATTACTCGGGATTGATGGCTGTCTTCTAATTTTACATGAATTATTAGGGCTGTTGCTGCCTGTACAACCAACCTCACGAACTGAATCTGCTAACCTAGAATTTGTGATCACTGTTCTGGCTTGGAGCTATTCTCTGCAGCTATTGGCATTTACATTATTTATGAAGAGAGTGTTGCTCAAAAAAAATAGAAAAAGAAAAAGGCCAATTCATGGTGAATGCTAGGAAGGTGGCAGCATACGCAGATCATCATGCCAATGCCCCCAGCAAATGCAGCAAGAAATTCGACAAGGAAACAGCCCTTGGCTTTAAGAGACTCTGATACAAAGGAACAGGGCTCAAGCTTTTGTTTTAAATTAACAAGAGAGCTCGGGATGGGGGGGGGGGGAGTGGAGCTTCTTGGGAAAGACTGGAGTCTCCACACAACCATCCTCCATCATGGCACTTCAAGCTACGAACCTATTATGAATTGCAACAGAAGATGTACTGCAGTAGAGATTGCTCTCAGAGTCAGCACTCTACTTGACTGTCAATAACTCAGATCTTTGAAGTCAGCTGGACACCTCCATGGAAATCAGTTTGGGCTAGTCTGTCCTCAATTTCTGGTTGACACTAAATGCTGCTGTCTGAAGTTGCTGGCAAGCAGGCATCTTCAATGGAGGTTATGTTCATTGCCAACAATTTACGGTGAGGGAGGATAGGGGTTAGGTATGGCTAACAAGAAGGCAGACTTCTGGGTATCTGATCCGAGGGTGACACCTCTTCCTCCACTGGTAACAGCTAGTCTGCCAGGGTGCTGCAAACTGCCTCCAAAGGCCACTGCAGCGGAGTCTGCTCTGACAGTCAGGGTGCTACCTGTCTCCTGTGCACCACAGAGCTCAGGCCTATGAGCCCAATAAAACAGAACTCCCTGGGGGTTACTTAGCATCTCTCTATGCTGAGGACTCCAGAGGCTGCTGTATGTTAAAAAAAAACAAAACATCTTGAGTGGAGTCTACACACAGCAAATGCAGTACACGGTATTGTCGTTAGGTGCTCCTGAGTTGGTTCTGACTCATCGTGAGAATGATAGAAAACACTGCCCAGTCCTCTGCCATCCTTATTGTGACCTGTGAGCCTGTTGCTGCAGCCGTGAGGTTAATCCAGCTCCCGAGAGTCTTCCTCTTCCTCACTGCCCTCCCACTTTACCAAGCATGCTGGCTTTTGCCAGCTACTGGTAACTTCTAACAAGACATCCAAAGCATGTGAGATGAAGTCTTGCCTGGAGGGAACATTCTTACTGTACTTCTTCCAAGACAGATTCAATTGTCCTTTGGGCAGGCTATGGTAGTTTGGATATTTTTCACTATCCCTATAATTCAAATGTATCAATTCTTCTTCTGTCTTCTTTATTCAATGCTCCACATTCCCATTCATATGGGGCAATGGGAAAAAAATTGGCTTGGGTCAGGCAAACCTCGTTCCTCAAAATAACATCCTTGATTTCCAACCCTTTAAAGAAGTCTTGTCCAATACATTTACCCAACACAATGCATTGTTTGATCTCTTGACTGGTATTCACGTGAGCACATATTGTGAATCCACGCAAGATGAAATCCTATATAACTTCAATATTTCTCGGTTTATGATTCTGTTATCTATTGATCCAGTTGTGAGAAATTGGGTTTTCTTTATAATGAGTGATCCAAACTGAAGACCACACGCTTTGATCTTCAACAGCAAATCCTTCAAGAACTCACTTTCAGCAAAGTAGTAAAAATAAAATGTGATGCATAAAGAGAGCTAACCCAGGCTATCGGTGAAATAGACTATAATTGGCTAGTACAGAGGAGGCTCTGATAACAACAAGACCACCCTGGGGGTTCGTTTGGAGTATGAAAAGCCCTCCCCCACCAAGTAATTGTCAGCTTCTGGACTAATATGAACGTGTATAGAAGATTCCCTAAAGTGGAGCTAAAAGGAAGGTGACTTCAATCACCTCAAAGCCATGGGAGCTCTGAAACTAACAATACAGGTCTCTGGGAAATTTGGGAGAGTGCATATCCATCCTCCAGCTGAACCAGAGGAAAGAATGCTTGTGTTTCCCTGAAAACTAGATCAGATAGAAGCAGCTTTCTCAGAGCAGGAAAGGACGCCTCAGGCAAAATCAGAGAGCAAAATGCAGCCCCAAAGCAGGCCAACGGACGGTGAGTTCTCTGAAAATGTGAGACAGAGAAGAGAAGAGAGTAATAACGAGAGAGAGAAAGAGGAAGGAATTCCCTGCTGGACAGATAAGTTCGTAGATAATCTCTCATCTGAGTGGTGGTTCTGGCTGGTGGGTTTGTTTTCCCAGTATGTTTTCTGCTGTGTTTTAGAGAGATTGAAATTCAAAAGTCAACATTTGGAACTTTATAATCTGAAGCTGACTGTGACAAAGGATATTTTGGGGGTCATATGGTAGGGAAGCAAAGCAGTCTGAGCCCCCCAAATGGACTGAATCAAGAAGGGAGCACTCCAGGATGGACAGTTGGGAAGAGAGTGACGGACCAACAGTTCCTGGGGGATATGGAGTGGGAAGGGGGGGCGGAGAGGGAATGTGGACAGGTTCAGGGA
Source organism: Nesogale talazaci (assembly GCA_004026705.1). NCBI lineage: Eukaryota > Metazoa > Chordata > Mammalia > Afrosoricida > Tenrecidae > Nesogale > Nesogale talazaci. Next base: position 31,223 of record PVJH01025430.1, read on the forward strand.
TGGAGGGACAACAAGTGACCCAGAATCGGTGGCAAGGAGGGTGGGGGAGGCATGGTAGGGCTTAAGCAAGGGTAATATAACTGAGAAGAAGTACTGGAACCCAAAGGAAAACTGACTGTGACAGTGGGATAGAAGGAAAGTAGAAGGAAATAGAGGAAAGAACTAGAAGGCAAAGGGCACTTATAGAGGTCTAAACACAGGCATGCACATATGTAAATATAATTATTTATGATAAGGAGGGAATAAATAATGATACATATATCTATGGGTTTAAGACTAAGGTAGAAGATGGACCCTGGGCCTCCACTCAG
>PVJH01025431.1:0-31540 GCA_004026705.1 Nesogale talazaci
CCGCTCTCTCCCCTAATCCCCCTGGTATCTCTACTCTCCCTGTTGGTACTGAGGGGTTTATCCATCCTGGATCCCTTGTATTGCAGACTCTATTTGTAGAAGTGTGCATGCTCTGGTCTAATCTGATTTGTAAGGAAAAATTGAGGTCATGATATTGGGGGTGAAGGAAACACCAAAGAACTAAAGGAAATCTGTGTGTTTCATTGGTGCTATACGACATCTCTTCCCTGTGAGGGATGCCCTATTGTCTACAGATGGACATTGGTTCGCCACACCATGCTTTCTCCAACCCCCCCGCCGCCCCCCCCCCCCGCGTGCGTGCACACACACGTGCACACACACACATTGATTTTGGGCATGGTTTTGTTCTGGGTCTTAGATTCCTGATACTTAATCCCATCAACACTTCATGATCACACAGGCATGTGTGTTTCTTCCATGTGGGCTTTGTTGTTTCTGAGGTAGATGGCCACTTGTTTATCTTCAAGCCTTTAAGATCCCAGACACTCTATCTTTTGATAGCCAGACACCATCACCACAATTGCTTTTTTGTCTTCAGTGATCGTGTTGGGCACACAAGCATCACAGAATGCCAGATTATTAGAACAAAGTGTTCTTGTGTTAGAGGAGTACTTGGGTTGTGGCCCAATGTCCATCTGCAACCTTAATTCTGGACATATAGATATGAGTAGATAGCTCTATTCATATGTATTTGCTTGTATTTAGGCCTCTATTAATGTCCTTTGCCTCCTGGTTCTTTCCTCTATTTCTCTTTACTTTCCTTTTGTCCCACCATCATGCTCAGCCTTCATTTGGGTTTAGTAATCCTTGCTGCTACTTTGCCCTTGATTAAGGCCCACTAGACATCCCAGTACATCCCCTGCTCTGAGCAGGAACACCTTCCTCAGGGGTTGGCAAAGCTTTCCTGACTTTAAACCATCCAGAATTTCCTTGTTCTGCCTTCTGATTGATGTACAAGTTCTGCATAAGCATGACGAAGTATTCTGGACTTACCATTCTTCTCTGGGCTATTCATAGTTTGTTATGATCCACACAGTAAAATGCTTTGGCACAGTCGTTATCTTTCTCCGGATCTTTGATTTGAGTCAAGATCCATCTGCCGTTGTTCCACGTCCTCTTCTGAATCTGACCTGACCCTCGCACCTCTGTTATATAGGTACTGCAACATTGATTGTTGCATGATCTTCAGCAACATTTTACTTGCCTGTGATATTAATGATTTGGGGCTATAATTTGAACCTTCTTTTGGGTTATGTTTGTATGGAATGGGTACAAATATGGATCTCTTCCAGTCAGTTGGTGGAAAAGCTGTCTTTCAAATTTCCTGTCATAGATGAACATATGCTTCCAATACTTCATCAATATCAATTAATCAAAACATTTCAATTGGTACTCCGTCAGTTCCTAGAACCTTATTATAATTATTATTTTGGCTAATGTTTCAAGGCAACCTGTGCTTCTTCCTTCATCCCCATTGTTTTTTGTTCATGGGCTGCTTCCTTAAATGATTGAATGTAGAATTTTGGGGGGGAGAGGGTACAGTGACTCTATATTTTTATATCTTATTTCGAGGCTTCTTGCATCATTATATATTTTGCCCATAGAATCTTTGAATATTGTTTTTTGAGACTTGGATTTTTTTCCTTGAGTTTAAGATATGCTGACTGTGACCATCCTTTCAAGTAATCATAGAAAATGACTGTTGACCATGAAGAAGGAAACAAGGCTTTTAAGCCTTAGACTCAAGATATTTCTGATGACTAACCCAAAAACAAACAGACAAACTCCCTGCCACAGACTGGACGCCACCTCACAGTGGTTCCCAAGGGCGTGGTAGAACAACCCATGAGTGTCCGAGACTCTTAACTCTTTATGGGAGGCAGTCTTTTGCAGTTCCAAACTGCCAGTCTTGCAGGGTGCAGTCCAGTGGGAATCCACTGTGCCTCCAGGGCTCCTACAATGTCTAACCAGATAGGAATTAGGCTTTGGTTTGCTAAAAATCAGGCAAAAATAGAAGATTTTCTTAGTTATCTTGAGGCTCTTTAAGAAATCTATATGTTTTCTTATGGGCAATGTATCAAATTTTAAAATTCTATGGTTGCTAACTACAAACAGTGAATCTAGGCTGCCATGAGGCCAGTATGTCACTTCTTTGTGCTTTGTTTTATTCATTGACTATTTGGACTCTATAATAAGTTCTGTTAATAAAAAGTGTAAAGTTCTTTTCTCCTTCCTCCCTTCTTGTCTAAATCTTGATTTTCTTCAAGATGTCATTGCATCGTCATTAATCTCCCCAGATGGTATAGGCTAGGCAAGTAGAACAATGGATTCTTATGATTCAGGAAACTACATTAGGCTATTATTTGAAAGTATAACATCAAATATTTCTTTGTTATGTAACTTAGACCGGAAACTTCCTTCCAAGCTGTCCACCATCAAGGACATTGCTGGCATTTGAAAAACTGGGGGTATAGCTTCCAATATCATAGCAACACACAAGCCTTTCAAAAAAGACTTAACGAGAGGTGATGATCCTCCAACATCCAGGTATTCCACTACACTACCCTAGGAGGTGGTGTTTCTGTTTATGAGGTGAGCCTGAAGAGTCCATAACAAGTGGGATAGTTTCACCGGATGTGTGTTTGTTTTCATTTTGTAACCTGTGTGTGCTTGAACATTAAGAATGTGCTGCTTGCACCATCAATGGGAAAATTTTCCATTCAACTTCAAATGTGTTTCCTTAAATAAGAACATGAATAGTCACTGCTAACTGAGGGAAAGTGGTTATGTGTAGAGGCTTTAAGAAACCTTGTATTTTCTAACTTCCAATAATTGCTCCTTATAACTGAGCCTCCTCCTAGCAGCAAGTATTTTTAACACTAGTTCTGCTTTGTAGCAGTGTACGATTTGGGAATATAAAGCTAATATAAGGAAAACATATGAAACATAGATGGTTTATGGCATGTTTTTATTACAAGAAGATTTAAGGAGTTCTGATGGTCTCATCTTTCTCCCGAGGAGAGAGCTGTTTTTGAACTGAGAGTTGGTTTTGAACTGCTTATCATGAAGATAGCAGCCTATGATACCAGGGCTCTTTGTTTTTAATTTCAAAGTTCTTTTAAGTTGTAGAACTTTGCATATCACTGCTTCTTTATGTGTTAATATTTGAAGGTCTTGAAAACATGATGAATGATTTTTTTCTTGTGAATTCTCTAAAATCCTTGATTATCACATTCAAGTGAATATGGTCTTTGTTGATATTTGATGGGGAGTTCAGATGAGTGTTTGCTTTCAAAACAAGACCATAAATCTTTCATACATGGGGGAGAAGCTGTAGTTATTAACATACCAGTCAAGTGTCACACAAGAACCACAAACCATATTATCTTCAATGTAGACAGAGACTGATAAACTCCCTTTTCCAGTGTCTTTGTTTTCTAGAGGAGGAAAAGAGGTAGGTAATTTCACCATAGCCTCCCACTTAGTTAGTGACAAAATTTGAACAGAATATTGAAACCTTTTATGATTATGATTATGATTATTATTTTGGATTTTTTCTGATTGAGAGGATTATACACTATAACTCCCATGATAAATTTTACCTGTACCCAATTATGATGAATGTGGTATATAGAGTTTTATTGGAATATAGGTATCCTCTATTGTCCATGAGAAAAGTTAAATACTTGTAACAGAAACAAATGGACCTAAAAATATTTACAAGTTGGTCGTTTATAGCGATAGTTTGTGAATCTCTACTTAAAGATAATTGTGAAACTCTAATTCATAAGGTGAAGCATTAAACAAACCTCCTTTTCACTCACGCATTTTCTCTTTCATCAAGTGGATTCTGATTCAAAGTGGCCCTCTAAGTCATATATGATCTGCTCCTTTGGTTTTCTGAGGCTGTAAATCTTTATGGGAACAGAATGCCTCAACTTTCTCCAGGGAAATGGCTGATTGTTTAAATTGCTGGCCTTGAGATAAGAAGCCTTACTTATAATTCAGGTGGGCTCCTTTAAAAATGTGTTTAAAAAATAAGGCTCCCTTCCCAGATGTAAGAGATTTATGGTCTTTTTTTGAAAGCAAGTATTCATTCTGAACTCACTATCAAATATCAACAAAGTATGCTCCCTGTATGAGATAATCAAGGATTCTAGGGAATTATTTTTAAAGAAGTTCATTCATGCTTTAAATATCTTGAAATATAAGCACATAAATTTGAAAAGAGATGAAAAGTCCTACAATTTATGAAGAACCTCCTGAATTCAAGGTGCTCTAGTAATGTAGTATTTAGCGTTTCATGTGTTGAACTATTAACTGCATGGTAAATAGTTTGAAACCATCAGTGGCCCTAGGGGAAAAAGATGAGGCTTTCTGCTCCTATAATGACAGCTAGGCAGTTTTAACCTAGGGTCACAATGAATCAGAATCAATTCAATGGCAGGGTTTTATTTGTTTTGGAACATAAAACAATATGTATTTTTTCTTTACAAAGTTTAACCTTAAAAGTAGCCAGTTGTTGTGGATGGTTGCTGTTGAATTTGTTTCCTATATCTAAAAGTACAAAATATTGACTTGCCTATATTAATATTTCCATATATGAAAAAGCTGAGATTCAGAGCAGTTAAGAAATTGTCTCAAGATCATATACCTAGTAATTGACAGAAGTTTGAATGCATGCTTGCTAGTTCCCCAAAACAGTCTCCTGATAGCCTGTTAAGAAATTCTTAGGTGAGACATTTACCACCATATGGAAAGTTCACAGCCACAGTGATGGTAATGAACTGGCTACTATCAAGGGCTTTATATTCGAATGATAATTGCCTTTGGACCCTAAAGATCAACACTTTTGAGTGATCTCACACACTTAAATCCTCTCATCTCTAGTCTTTTCTGCTTTTACTTGTTTGTCTTCTTAATTGGGGGCAACAAACTACAAAAACTACTTTCTTATAGAGAGCTGTGCCATGAGCAAATAAAACTTACAACAGAGTTAATTTGACACATATGATACATCACATACCTAATTTTGAGGCATGGTAATTCCATATAAATGGTAAAGTGTTGACATAAATAATGGCAATTAGCACTGCCTCTGAACCCATAAGCCCACTATCAAATATTATATTTCTCACATTGCTGATTTTTAAGTTTTTAAAATATTGTCATCATTGTTGACAGGCTTATAACTGGAGAATAAAAAGCTCTGCAAATCTGTCTCCATGTCAAATATACTGAACTCTATTTGTTTGTTAATATTACTTGTCTATAGTATAGACTCTATACTAACAACAACAAAAAGATATTAATTCCAAGTAGATCCCAACTCATAGAGGCCCTAAAGACAACAGCAACAACAAAAGCCATAACCCTTACTACTGAGTCAGTCTTAATTTATTGTACCAATATAGTACAGAGTAGAACTGTCCCATGCAGTCTCCCAGCTAGCACTCTTTATGGAATCTTACAGAGGGGGTATTGGATTGACCAGCCAAATTCTTAACCACTACACCTCCAGCGCTCCTTGTAGCAAGGCTAATACCAATTTCATAGAAGCTTTCAGGAGAATCTGTAATAACCACAAGCAGTGCTACAAGAAAATAAATTATATGCACTCTGTTGAACAGCGCAACATGACCAAGGGAAATATCTAAGAGGAAAAGGAAGCTGTGACCATAAAACAAGCTGAAAATTCATTGTGGTTTCTGGAGCAATGGGCAGATGGAAATAACTTTGTGAACCAATACATCAATTTGTGTCTTATTCTCTTGACCATGTTATGTAGATATCCTAATTTCCACTTCACAAGTAGACTCATATAAATTAAACTATGTTCAGTAAGGCCATTCAACTAGTCAATGAATAGAGCTGAGGTTAAAACTTTATGTTGCAGAAATTCATAGTGAATTATATTGGGTAAGAGAGGATTTGGAGAAATTATGGTGCTTAGGTTTTTAAAAATCAAATGTTTAACTTGACATTTCTAGAATTGTGAGGACAGAGAAGCCATAAGAAGTTGGCAGCCTTGAAAGAGCTATGTGAATATGTAGACCCATCAGAATCATGCATGAGGCATTGTCGTAGAGGTGATTACTTAGCCCTCAGCACACTCTTAAAGCCTATGTAATGACTTGTTGATAGGAGTAGATATTTTTGCTTATAAGATATAAAATGGGCAGCTGAGCCCTGGTGGCATAAGTGGTTGAGTGCGGAACTGCAGCCCGTGAGCTTGGTGGTTCAAATCCAGTGGCAGCTGGATAGCGCCCACGACCACCAGAGGCAGTGATGCTCACAAAAACCAAAAAAAAAAAAAAAAAAAGATATAAAATGGGCAAGCTCCATTAAATTGGCACTATCATTAGTTGTCCATTCTTGTTTAGGTCCCTTCATCACTTTTACATCCATAACTTTGAGGGAAACAATCTTGAAAATAGGATAGATTTTTGCACACACTTAAAATTCAGGCACACATATGTAGACATATGTAATGTAGACACACACAAAACAAATGGAAATTGACCCAGGTCAGGATGAGCTAATGATATAATGGCCAACCATATCCCCTCAAAGGGAGTGATCATGGCATTTTCTAGAAAATGTTGAATTGTTTCCAGGAGAGTCAGCAGTTCAAATCTACAATGTTCCATAGAATGAGGCTACCTTTTCCCATCAACAGTGACAATCTTGGAAATACTCTATAAACACTATAAGTTGAAGCTACTTGATGACAGTGGATGTGTTTTGTTGTTATTGTTATTATTGGTTTGGGTGTTTTTTTTTAACAACTTAACCATTTATTCAATAAATGATTCTAAGTGAATAGAAAACCAATGGATTAAATGAGACATTTGAGATACTCTCAATTGCTTACTAAGATTTCAAGTTAAGAAAATAGAGTGAACAAGAGGAAACATGAAGCAATAATCACATCTATCTACATAGCAGTAGATAGATGTGATGATTAATCTTGCTCCTCTGATTTTGCATGGCTTCTTTTCAAAGAGCTAAAAGGCCTTGTGCAGATTTTTTTATTCATTTGTTACTCACTGTAAAAACACCACAATTAGAGATTCAGCAATATGGTGTACTTAAAATTCATAGGGTATAACTTGGCACAGAAGTGTGTTTAATAAATTGTTACATGCAGTAAAGGATATATACGGGATAGTAAGAAGCTAGTGTTTAGTCAAGTGTGTGCCATGCAAAACTGCTCCTAATAGAAAATATTAATTGCTTTGATTTTTGTCTCTAAAGAAATTATTTTTAAACTATTAACAACAACAGAAAAAATCATTTTACAGATCCTATTAACAGACTGGGGAAGACAAAAAAAAAAAAGAAGAATCAGTGCTTTGGTATTGTGGCATTGGTGAATAATATTGAATGCTCTCTGAATGTCAAAAAACAGCAACAGCAACAAATCATTCTGGGAAGAAGCAGACCAGGAACATTCCTTGGAAAGCAAGGTAGCAAGGACTCATCTTGCTTATGTTGGATACATCATCAGGAGAAAACAATTGCATGGAAAGGAAATCATGCCTGATAAAATATAGGTTCATAGAAGAGGAGGGAAAACTTCAAGAAGTGGATTGCCACACTAACTGTAACCATAGGCAAACCCTAGTGAGGCTGACATCTTCCAGGCCATGCTTTGTTCTGTTATACATTCCTCACTGCAAGCTGGGGTGACTATTAACACAACCGTGACTAGTAACAACAAAACACTAACACATTTTCTATATTGAGTTTCCACATTTCAGTTACTGTGCTATGTATTTTATCTACTTTTTATCCACTGATATTAATCATTTATTCTATGAAGCAAAAGTTTGAGGTCAACACACGGCCCTCAAGTTGATTCTGGCAGATAGTGACCTTATAGGACAGAAGGGTTTCTGAGGCTGTACGTTTTCACATGAGCAGAAAGCTTCGTATTTCTGCCACTGAACGGCTGCTAGATTTGCACTACTGACCTTTCAATTGACAACCTAAAACTCAACTCACTACACTATCAGGGCTTTTTAAATTTGGAGGTAGATATTATTATTATCTTCCTAGTATGGACAAGTTAACCACAAAGGGAGAACTGCTTTCCTAGGTAGAGAGAGAGCTGAATTCTTAATCCACAAAGATCACTGCAGCACACAGGTTTGACCGCTTGATGTTCTTACACATCGTGGCTTCAATATTCAGGGAAATCCCCTAATTAAGATGGGATCAGTGCAAAGTTTGAAATATATGTACTTCTTTCCTTATTGCCCTTTTATTCTTTCTCCTTATCACTCTGCTTCATATCTACATAAAGATGTCTGGCATAAAGAGGGAAAACAAGGAATCAAAATAGGATAAGAAAAAAATTTATAACGACAATGCTATCAAAAAAGAAAAAAATATTATTTTGAAAATTAAACTAAAATTTATGTTATTACTACATGATTATGTAAATTGTCAATTGAATAATCATGATATCAGCCACATATATTACAGATATATAAGGGTGAGTCAAAAGTATTGCTAATAGGCTTTCAGTTTATACATGCACAAGTTTATTTCAAACACAATACGTTTAAATATCTCCCTGGTACAGAGGATGGCTGCAGATACCGAATATACTCGTGTATAAGTCGAGTTTTTCAGCACACAGTGTATACCCTCGGCTTAGACTCGAGTGAGGATCCAACTAACAGGTTCTTCGGTGCAGTGCCGGTGTTCCCAGGCCTCTCCTGCTCATCTGCCGGCGCCGGCGGCCTCTGTGGGCGGTTTGATGACTGAGGATATCCCCGCTCTTCTTTGCTCCTGCATGCACGCAGCCTCTGTGTTGTTTGTGCTGAACTGGGCAAGAACCTGCCCACTTCTGTGTGCTGCTACCTGGGGTGCACCACATCCTTGTCAGATGAATGTCGGAGGCAGCGACTTGACTTCTGCTCTTCTTCAGGACTGTGACCCTTGACGTAGCCTTTACGGTCTTAAGTGCCCTTCGTCAGGACCCTTGCTCCTCCCAAGCATCGCTGAATACAAGTACCAGTCTATCTCTGGTCTTGGATATACAGTACATTTATTTACAGTACTTTGTCTGCTATATTTTATTTTTATTTTCTTATTAACCCCTCTCTAGACCCAGTGTTGACTATGTTTGCATAGAGCAGCCTGTGTTAAGGTTCTTAGTATACACACTGTGTTGTGTATGCATTGTGTTACTGCATGTGTTGTTAGCACTTCCCATACATATGCGGGTAAGGTTGCATATGCAGTAATGCATCCCATGTAATAGTAACACGGTGCATACAGAATTCAGCATGTATATCATGCGCCCTAACACAAGCTGCCCCATGCCAGCCAACATGTCATCACATTCTGGACTATCATCAGCCCGCGTTAGACCTCAAACTATACAAGTTTCATTTTGTACATGTATGTAGTACCACAGCATATGCAGTACGACAGCGCGTATAGTATGAGCCCTAACACAGACTGTTCTATGTAAACAGAGTTGCATCATCACATTCTGGAATGTTATCATACCAAACTTTCCAAACTCTGAATTACTATCAGTTCTCTGGATGATCCAGCATGTTGTGGGTCTCATGGAGTCTTTTGAGTTCAATATTTTTTTTGGATGGGGAGGGGGGTGGATATGTTGTCTGTGGTGAAATCTATCTGTCTTGCTGCATTCTATCACCAATTGATTTTACTTGTTTATATGCATACCGATAGTTCCCCGGACACCACCACTTTTATTGTAAATTGACCTCTTTTAAGAACTATAATTAGAGCTTATTTTTGGAGGAAGTCTTAAGGTATATTTTGAGAATTCAAGTGCTAGGGTATGTCTTGTCATTTTTTTATCCTGTTAGAATTGGATCCCTATACTGATACCCCTGCACAAAACAAAAACACAGGTATCTGAAACTGGTTTCAAACTTAAGTTTGTGTCAAGACAGAAGAAAGCAATAACAACACCGCAAGTAGGGAATTCTATGTTAACAAAAAATAGTGAGGGAGTGGAGAAAAATGGAAGCTGACTTGGCAAAGATTCCAAAGGTAAAATAAAAACTCGACATGGTTTAATGACTTCATATGCGCCTCTGGAGACCTAATCTCACAAATGGATTATGGAGTGTCATCAAACTGGTCACTGCATAGCACACAGGGGGATTTGCTTATGTGCCCTTCAAGTGGTTAAAGATTACAAATTAAACACACCAGACATTGAAAATTCTGTCACATCTGCAGGAGGATGTACCTGCTTCCTGAATAGGTTTGCCCTATGTTTGCAGCAAAGAACTTCACAGAAATTGCCAAAAGACCTTGATTAAAAAGTGACGTCATTCCATCCATTCATGATAAACCAAAAAAGGGTTGGTAACTATGATCTGGGAAATATTGGGACGATAGATGAAACATCTATGACCTTTGATCTTCCAGCAACAGTACTGTGGCAAGTTTAGGAGATAAAACTATTTTACTCAGAACAGGAAATGAAAAGCAAAACCAAAACAACAACAACAACAAAAGCAGTCCTCAGTCATTCTGTCGTGTTTGGCAAATGGGACTAAGCTACAACCTGTTATTATTTTAAATAAAGACCTTTCCAAAAAAGGTCAAATTTCCACCACAAATTATAGTGTGTGCACATATTAAAGGCTAGATGGATGAAGATGGAATTAAAAAATGGCTTGAAGAAATTTGGAATGGATGATCAGGAGCAACCTTGAAGGAAAAAAACACATCATTGCTAACTTGGGATATGTTCAGAGTCCACAACTTGATGACATACTGATATTGGCAAAGTCTTTTCAAGTTTCTTTTGCTGTTATTCCAGGTGGGTTTACATCTATATTGCAGCCCCTAGATGTGCACTTCAATAAACCTTTTAAAGATGGTGTGGAAAAGATGTGGCATGAATGGATGTCATCTGGTCAAGTCTGACCGGCAAAGTTGGAAATCTAATGAAGCCCAATATAGAATTGACAAAAAAGTGGGTTCGCGATGCGTGGGAAGAGTTTCCAGAGGACATGGTGTAACACCCATCAAGAAATGTGGCCTTTGTAATGCCCTGGATGGCCCTGAAGACAGCGCATGTATGAGAACGACAGCACTGATGGTGATGACTGAGAACTCAGCGATGATGACAATGTCTATGCTGATAACCTCCAGCCAGCAGAAGCTGAAGCCCTGTTAGGACATAGAGAAGATGAGGAATCCAGTTAGGAAGGATTTTAACTCTTGTGTTTTAGCTTGGTTGCTGATTGAGCTAAGGTATTAAGGTTCATGTACTTTTAAAGGTGTTGTTGATACCATATTGTTTTTGTTGACCTTCTTTTCCACTTACAGAGCTAATTTACTCTTCTTTGTCAAAATATATTAATTTCAAAAATATTTAACCTACTGACACCTCAATTAATGTAATTTTGTTGGTATCTCTTTTTATTTTGAAATTTGCCACTAGCTGCTGAATTTCCCACCGTAGCCTAATACTCGAGTCAATAAATTTTCCCGGTTTTTTTTTTTGTGTGTGTGGTAAAATTAGGTGTCTAGGCTTATATTCAGGGTGACTTATACTTGAGTATATATGTTAAGTCCCCTCAGTAAAAATTTGTGTTAGTCTTTTTATCATGTCTTCAAAGCTTTCCAGTCAAAGCTTGAACTTCTGAGGGCATCTGATGGGCAGGTTAAATTCAAGGTAGAGTGATCATCTCACTAGGTTATTGCCACTCTTTGGGTCTATTCCAAATAGACAAGTCTTAAAATCTTAAAGTACACAAAAATCATAAGGTTTATTAGGAATAGAATGAGAAATGGAATAAAACAGTTTAAAAAGACAAATATTATAATGAAATGTGTATAGACCGTGGATTAGAAAAGGAAAGCACACATTCAGCTTAACTGAAACTAAAAGATCTCAAGAAAAAAGTAAGCCATGAGTTGGAATATTCAGTGATTCCATGACCAAAATATGAAATTATACAAGAAGCAATGAAAGAACATTGCCATTGAACCTAAAACTACTAGTCTACATGCTGTCATTCCACAAGGTACAATATGAGCCAGAACTAATGGTCTTGAAAGGCTGTACTGACTGCATCAACCAAAAACATGGTTCCAGTAATTGATGAGATACCAGTTGAAAAGGTTCAGCAAGCAGATAAAGCACTGAAAACACTCACCCTTGCCAGGGAATTTTGGAAGAGAGCTACTTCAGCAACTGACTGGAAGAGATACATATTTGTACCTGGTCCAAAGAAAGGTGACAGGCCAAACATTAAAATGATCTATATCATTAATTTTGCATGCAAGTAGAATTTTGCTGAAGATGATTAATGGTTGCAGCAGTATATTGACAGGAAACTTCCAGAAGTTCAGGCACTTTCCAAAGAGGATACGTAATGTGGAATATCATTGCTGATTTCAGGTGGATCTTGGCATAAAGATGATACCAGAAATATGCTTACTGGTATTTTATAAACTATTCAAAGGATCCAACTATGGACCACAATAAACTATAAACCAAATAAACTTGAGTACAATGGAAATTCCAGGACACTCAATTGTGCTCATGAGGAATTTGTATATGGATCAAGAAACAGTTTTGTGAACAGAACACACTGGGATACTGTGGATCAGGGTTTTGCTTTCTCACAATATTTGCCTAATTGGTGTGCTGAACTAATAATCAGAGAAGTTGGCTTTATGAAGAAGAATGTAGCATCAGGATTGGAAGATTTATTCACAATATTGTATGTACTGACAGCAAAGCCTTATTTCCTGAAAGTGAGGAGGACTGGAAGCACTTGCTGGAAAATATCAAGGATTATAGATTTCATATGGATTATTGCTTAACATGAAAAAGACCAACATTTTGACACCTGGACCACTAAGTAATATTCTGATAAATGGACAGAAGTTTGAAGCGGTCAAGGATTTTTGTCCTACTTGGATTCACAGTCAGTGTTCATGAAAGCAGGGGTCAAGAGATCAAAAGATTTGCTACATTAGGAAAATCTTTACACAAGACTTTTTTAGAGTGCTGAACTAGAAGGTGTTATTTTGAGGACTAAAGTGATCCTGACCCAAGCCATGGCACTTTTCATTGTCTCACATAAGGCAAAAGTTGGACTTTGAATAAGGAAGACTGAATAATAATTAGATTGTATTTGGATGTCATTGAAAATATATTTTCATTTGAGACTATATATTTGAATTATGGTACTATAGCAGACTATTGAAAGTTTTATTGATTGCTAAAAAGAAGTACAACCTGAGTGCTTGTCTTGGAAGAAGTACAGAGTACTCCTTAGTGACAAGGTTGGCAAGACTTTGTCTCACATTCTTTACACATATTTTCAGGAGAGATCATTCCCTGGGAGAAGAACATCATATTTGGCTGTGAACAAGACCCTCTATGATATGAACTGACACTCTGGCTATGACAATTGGCCCAGAGCATGCAGTGTGTTATTCTTTTGTGCATAGAGTCATTATTGGTCAGAACCACTTCAACGGCACCTAGAAACAACAACATTAAGAAAGGGATTTATGAAAATTGAAACTGTATTGATGAGAAAAAGGCAAGCACACATTACCCACACACACTCACACACACACAAAGTACAAGCCGACCTGAATATCAGCTGAGACACCTGAGGTACGTAATTTTACCACAAAAACTGCATAGAAAATGTGCTGAAAAACTTGGCACATGTTTATAATATTTGTATATATATATGAAATATTTTCCTATATGTATATGAAAATCTGAGTACTTCAAGGATACAAGAACTGTGGTTTCACATAGTGTAAATAAACCAAGGAGTTGAATTTGGGGGGTAGAATAAAAAAAACAGCTGTCCTGAAGGTCTATATACTTAGATGGAAGCAATGTAAAGAAGGAATAGCATTGTCTTTTGATATTTTAGTGTATAAGTTTCTATTATGTACAACAGTACTCTTTTATTTACTCTCGTATGAATACACATAGTTCCTAAGCGTGCCACTGTGACCATTGGTCCTCTCTGTACTTCCTTTAAATCTTTCATCTCGTTACTGAAGCAGAAAGCCCAAAGAGGCAAAGTTGTTTGATACCAAGTTTTCTCTAGAATAAAGATAGCTCAAAGTTGAATAACTGTCCTCAAATTGATTTCATGACTGTCCTTTCAAAATTTGATTTAATAGGCACATGTTTTCTCCCATATTTCCTATGACCATTGCAATGGTAGAATTATAGATTTTTAAATTTGGTGATAGACCATATAAAAGCATACCTACTTCCCTCAAGTCAACAGGAGCAGTCTCCTCTTTCTAACGTGGGGCTGTTGTGGATTAAATCTGCTTACCTTTCCGTTTGGAGTGCAGTGCTTGCCTCACAGCACTACCAGAGTTTATTCAATCCCATCTGTCTCCTGATTTCATAGGTGGAAAACTGAAGAAATGTGTACTTGTGAATCCAAGGGCAGAACCAGATCATACCTCACATTTTGGTATTTAGTGCTTGCTATTTCTAGCATTAGAGAGCATGAAAATGAAATTAGGTGACTTGTTTATCATCAGAGGCTCTCAGACGGGAAGCATCTTATCTAAGGTGCTTTCCGTCTGAGAGTCTCTGGTGATAAACAAGATACCTAATTTCATGTGTGTGTGAATGTGAAGATGGGATTCACATGCCCATGGAGTTTTGAATCTTATCTGTGGAGGCTTGAATTTAAGCTACATAAAAACACGTTAGTTCTCACAGCTCATCATTCTTTCTTTCTAGAATTAAACAAGCAAATGACATTCACCTTCTCCACTTAACAATCGATAATAAACAACATTGACTTGGTTTGATGGTCCCTTTTGATAAGCCAAATGGTTTATTCCCTCAAAAGGACATACACAAAAGAACTACTACCTACTAAAATAATCTTCAAAAATACACATCTTTTCCACTCTTTAACATGATGTCTTTTCTTTCTCCAATTTTAGTATATGTGCCTCTGAAGTGAGTGCTGGCTTTTCTTTCTCTTTCAATTTTTCTGACATTGGGAAAGAAAATGTATGTATATACATATATATTATAGTATATAAAGAATATATACATATCATTTATGATTTTACTATGGCGAACATATTGGCTCTTTCCTTAGCTCCAGGTTATTGTCTTTGCATGCATATTTTAGAGAATTAAAAACTCTTTTAAGGATATTCACAGCTTTATCATTTCCATTCTCTGTTCCAAGATCCATGCTTCTGTCCTTCATATAACCTACTTCTCTGGCATTTTACCAAAATGTTTCTTTTCATTTTTATGCATGGAATTTTCTTTCAATGAGTTTCAAAGCAAGAATATTCTTATGCTTTTAGCTTTGAAAATATCAAGTATTATAATGTTAGAGAAATTACCTGCATCCACACACCCACTTATTCATTCATGCAAACATTGATTCTGCACCTCTCATGTGCCACCTTTCAGAGACCGCAAGGAACAGTCAGTGCCTTCTCGGGGACGTACCTTCTTGGGGACTGCCTTTCAGCATGGCATGTATGGTGGTCTTTACAATACATAGTGTGGCAGAACAGCTAGAACATATCTGAGCAGACAGAGATGTCAGTACTTTTCTCAAACCTCAATCTACGAGTGTTTCGGCTGACTAAATAGCTGCAAACATATGGACATGTGTCTGGCATCAACTCTGACCTGAGTTAGATAGTGCCTACTCTGAATGAGGGTTGATCAGGGCAGCCATGGTCATTAATCTACAAAGCCCTTGTGAGTCAAACAAAGCAGGGTTTAAATCTCAGCCGAAAAGTGATTCCCTCCATGAGTTAAACCCTTCTGAAGCCCCTTTCTCCTTCTAATAAAATGTTGTTAACTATCACCATCTCACATGGCTGTTTTGAACATCGTGGGAGCACTTCGTGATTATTCCCTGTCATTGAGTCTATTCTGCTACTAGGTACAAGTTAGTAACTGAGTTTAGAATAGTCTCGATATCTTTTTGGAAACGTCTTCTAATAAAAATGGAAGTGTTTGGTCCATTTGTGGGGATCAATATGGAATACTTAGCAGATTATGACATTCAGATTATGTCAACACTGCCAAGCAGTACGGTTACCATCAACAGCACTTGTCTCTCTCAGCCCCTGCCTGGCTCTGGGCTTAGGAAATATACTTCCCCATTAGATATCTAGTTTATAAATGCATTTGTGATTGTTTGCTTGCTCTAAATTCACTGGATGTCACAAAATCATTTAAGTCAGTTTTTAATTTTACTTTTCCTCCTTTTATAACTACTCAGACCAGTGTTTAGATCTGACAGGCAAATAATCTGGAGGGTTTTTTAGGTAATGACCCTGCACTTTTTTAGCTATTGAATTTTAAAACTGTATTTCCCTTTTATTTGTTGAATATAATACCTAGAAGAAAAATATATAGCCCATTTCATAAGAAAAATGGACTTATGCCAGTAAGTACCCATGTATGGGATTCCTCGTCCTCCTCCTCCTTGTGCTTTTGCTGAATGGCAGTAGATGCAGTGGTAGTGTGGGTTTAGATGTGCAGACTAATAATGTCTGCAGTCTTATTTTTCTGTCTTTGAATCACAGCAACCTGTTTACTGTGACAGGAGGCAGAATCTGAAATAATCTCTGCTTTTGCTTCAAGGAGTCTTGCTGATGTAGTGGATTAGTTATTAGACTGCTAACCACAAGATCAGCAGTTCAAATCTACAGGAAAGATATAAGGCTCCCTGTTCCCTCAAAGATTTGTCGTCTCAGAAACCATCAGGGGTCATTCTGCTCTGTCCCAATTGACTGGGAGGCAGGGACTTCTGGGTCTCTTACCACTCTCTGTGATACGTTCCTTTGCTGCTCAATACCATTGTATACATTGATAAATAAGCAATCCACAAGAACAAAAACACATCATCAACAATCCATTTTGACTCAGGGCCACTCCAGTGCTATAGAGGAAAACCATCCCTTAGGAATTTGTTGACAATTTCAACAGGAGCAGATATGTAAGGCTTTCTTCTGTGGCACCACTGGGTGAGTTCAAACTGATAACCTCATGGTTAGTAGTTGAGTAGTTGATATTTTCCAGTAATTCATTCTATATAATTTTTTTGTGCATCACTGCCCTCTGGTGGCGGGAGTAAGAGGCCCAGCCTAGCTGCTGGATTTGAACCTCCAACCCAGTGGGCCACAGTCCTGTGCACAACCACTATGCCACTGGGGCTCAGCAATTCTATGTAATTTTAAGTGCTCATTTTGTTAAGGCAGTATGCTATTCATGTCGTGGAATCAATTCCAACTCATATAGATTTTATATAAGTTCCCAGTATTATAGATCCTTATGAGAGATTTTCATCTTTACCCACAGAGTAGCTGGCAGGTTCCATAACTCATCATGAGGTTACCAATCCACTTAGCCCACAATGCCTCTAGGGCTTCTTAGTTTCATATTAGATACTGAAAAGGGTAGTCTTCAAAGAAAGGGAGTGATACATGATACCCACCCTATAAAGGACCATAATACTGAGATGTATTCTGGGATTGAATGTCTGTGACAGATTGACATGAAGTAACTGCATTGATATAATACTTTTTGATGCCTATTACCTATATTGAAAATTAGGAGTTTCGTTGTTGTAGTTTGTTTTTATGTGTTCACCCAGATGGTATACTTGTGAATATCAAAATCATACTATTTCACAATCGCCCAGGTCAATGTAGCAGTTGATGCTCTCCATAAGGCATGCTTCTTTCATTTAGACCCAATGCGAGAGCACCCTACTGCTTTCCAAGCCCAGCCCACTATCCACACAGGCAAGTGAGCACTTAGAGGCTAGTCATACAATAAAGAGTATGTTTTAGACATGCATGGAGATGCTTCAAATTCCTTCCAGCCCAGAAATTCTTGAATTCATCTTCAAGAATCCAACTGTTTGGATTGGACTGTAATTTGTAGGCTTTACTTCATTATCCATCTTTCCCGTGGCTTACCATCTGGGAGTATATCCACAAGATATGGATTGAATTACACAGACTATTTGCTTTAAAGCAATTGTGCCCTAATCCTGATTAAAGCACCATGTACAGGGAGATGCGATGATCATTATGTTCAGTTATTATCAAAGCTAGTAAGAAGCTAAATCACGTTGATTAATCTAAAGCTCGGAACTAGTCACCAGTACATAACCTTGTATTTAGGTACTAAAATCCAAGGGTGAGAAAACGGAGAGTAGTCCTATGGCGTAGTGGGTTACATATTGCACTAGAAAGCACTAGGTCCACAGTTCTAAACTACCAGCTGCTCTGCAGAAGAAATAGAAGGCTATCTAAACTTATAAAGGGTTTCACATTTTCAGAAATCCACAGTGGTCATTTAAGTCTGTTCTTTAGGGACATTGTGAGTCAGAGTATCTGCATGACTATGAGTTTGTTGTTTTTAGTTTTAAGTCTAGTTTGGTCAAGTCTCTAGCTTTTCACTCACTGCCATTGATTCCATTGCTATAGGACAGGATAGAACTGCCCCTGTGAGATTCTGAGACTTAGACCAGTGAAGGGTGAGCATTATCAGTTAGCTGGCTATTTCCAGTTTACCATTTTGCCTTGCTCTCTTATTGACTTCGATTTCACATAGCTTAAGTGATGTTTTCAGCACTTTTCTGAGCAGGTGTTTCATGCTAGTTAACAGAAAACAAAAAAAAAAAAAAAAAGGAAAAATTCTATCATTTCCATTCCCTGGGGCTTCCTTCCTTGAAATTACATACAGCAAGAGGAATAAATAGGGCATCTGACATTGATATATCATTAGAATATTTTCATGTACAAAGACTACAACATTAGGAGAAATAAGAGCTCCGCAGTGTCTGAGACTCTCAGTCCATTCCCTTTTGTTTCAAACTCATTGTCTCTGTCCATAGACAGAAAGAGAGAGGGAGAACAAAAAACAAACTGTCATTTAGTTGTACTGACATGAAGAAACTTCCTCAAAATTCTCTCCAAATTTTCCCTCTTGATGGATTGGATAATTCATATATTGCTTAGTCTCTATAATATGTTCTGCTTATTTGCAGGTACCATCTTCATTATATTTTCATATCATTTGCATATTGTGGCAGGATATAATTAAGGCAAAAGTGGCCAGGTCATGGGGAATTAAATTAGATCTAGTCTCTAGTCTCACCTGGTAAAGTTTCAATTTCCTTTTATTTTTCACACCTTTGCATTTCTTGAAAGAGACAATAGCACTTCAACTTTCTTGTTTTTATCCGACACTTATGTCTTTTTATCCCCTTGTGTGAGGCTGGGTTCTGTAGGGAGGCAAAAGCAGGACACTTAAGGCTATCTATAAGTAGAGAATCTTATTGAAAATGGAATGAGGCAACATATGTAAAAGCACTTCTGATTCAATTGATGTATGGGTTCTGTTGAGTTGTATGAACCCCCAATAAAATGATTTTTAAAAAGAGATTGGGAAAAAAAAAGAAAAAAAAGATTTTGGAATTTGTAACAGGAAAGAGGCCTATACAGCTGTGGAGAGAGAGCTTTCAGTCCAGCTCACCTCCATGGGGCAGTCAAGGTGCTAACAGTCTTTCCAGCAGCCTTAGCGATCAAGGAAGAAGGGAGGGGGACGAGGCGTGGTGAAGGGCAGCAGAGGCTGATAGCACAATATGGGGAAGCAGGTCACAGTAGACCCTCACAGTGTTTCCATGTGAGATAGCCACTGGTTGGAGAGGTGTGACAATGGGAGGTGGTCGATGGACAGTTCAGTTATGCAAAGTGGCTGTATTAGGCAGTACATCCATCTGAGTAAGAAAGAGGTCTGTTCTTATATCTAGGTCACCTCTCCTTTCTCCAAGGGATCCTGCCAAGCTGCAGCTTAATTGATACACTAGAATCCATCCATAACACACACACAACCCAATGATCAGAGTCCATCCTTTATCAACTTGGCATTTGTACACAACATTTTGTTGTTTTTGTTTTTTTGTTTGTTTTAAAAATAATTTTATTGGGGGGGACTCTTACAGCTCTTATAATATTCAGTATATCATTTATATAAAGCATATGTGTACAAGTTGGCATATTCATTTCCAAATATTTTCTACTTGAGCCCTTGGTATAAGCTCCTTTTTCCCCCTCCCTTTTTTAATGAATCATTTTATTGGGGACTCATACACCTCACCTGATGATCCATACATACATCAATTGTATGCAAGCCACATTTGCAAACTTGTTGTCATCATCACTCTCAAAACATCCTCCCTCCACTTAGGCACCCAGGATCAGCTCCCTTTTGTACACAACTTTTTAAACCATACATAATCTCCAAACAATGAAAATAATAAAATCATACTTGCACCTAACGTTGTACAGCTAACATAGGTACAAACAGAAGCACACTGATCTTATTTACATCTAATATAGTATAGAAAAACAAGAGGGAAACACTTGAAGCATGCTTATACTTACAATTATTGACCTTTTCTTTGAAATTGATCTCATGGTAACAACTGATACTTAGAATTATCTTTCTCTCTTAGAATTACCCATTCTCTCTTCTTATTGCCCTCATCCAGCATCTCAGCTGGTCCTGGTACTTCACTGGGTGGGGTGAGCCAGACCTTCATTCCTCAGGGGTGTGAACCACTAGTATCATGTTAGAATTTCTTTGCTGACATTTACTATTTACTTTAATCTCAGGGTATTCAAAGAGATGACCTACGTGACCTCCTGGATTCCAGACATATTCTTATTTACCTGTACTGTAGCACAAATCCAGTTTCCCCTTGGCAATAAGCATTAATCATGCTACTCAATACAGTAACACTTTTCTTTACCTGTAGATCCAGAAATATCAGAAGTCTAAAATAGCCAAGAGGCATTCTTAATAGTTAGTTTTATAGAATCAATGCTGTGTTTCTCAATGGGAGAATGTTAACTTCCTGCTCTAGCCTGATCTTGTATATACCTCTTCCATTTAGTAATGGAGTGCTGCTGTGCACATCCAATTTTATGGATCTGTGGATCTGACAATGTCCAGTTCATGATGGGCAGCTCAGGTCACTAAGTGACTTGTGGCCCATGATGTGGCATTTAGTTTCCCCCAAGACCCAATCAAAAGTCCAAAGCTGTTTTTAAATGGAATGTAGATGTCTTCAGAAGGTGACAGAAATTTACTCCAAAATTCCAAGGGTTTGTTCTATAATCCACCAATGGGAGACTGTCAAGGACTCTGCACTGCATCTCTGGATCTCAAGCTAGATCATATGGCACAGATGGTAGAGAAGCATGCATGGCAGTCAGAACTTGGTGCAGTCTTCTCTTGTTCAGGGCCCCACACAGAACTGGCAGCTTTTTGAGTCAATTGATAAATAGGC
The DNA here is from genome assembly GCA_004026705.1 of Nesogale talazaci. Classification (NCBI taxonomy): domain Eukaryota; kingdom Metazoa; phylum Chordata; class Mammalia; order Afrosoricida; family Tenrecidae; genus Nesogale; species Nesogale talazaci. The sequence continues at coordinate 21,387 of PVJH01025431.1, forward strand.
CAGAGTGGCGCACCCAATTGAGAGATACGTTGCTTCCAAAATCCAAAGAGGCCCACCAGGTATTGTGCATCCTCTATAGTTGGTGGGATCAAAGATCATACACAATAACATATCCTTCACTTTGGTTGCAATATCTCCATATGCCCATACCACTGCATTCCTAGAAATTTCACTGAGATGGTAGGAGCCTGAAATTTTGTTGGGTTAATTTCCCACCCTCTTGCATGCAGATGTTGTATTAATGAAGCTTGATATGGCTTCCTTAGTGGATCTAATCAGCATCTTGTCATCAATGTAATGGACCCATATGACTTTCTGTGGAAGATGAAGAAGCGCAAGACCCTTGTGGACTAAACTATGTCATAGGACTGAATAATTGATGCATCTCTTAGAGACAGTTGTGAAAGTGCATTGTTGGCCCTGCCAGCTAAAGGAAAACTGTTTCTGGTGTGTATTTGAAACTTGAATTGAGAAAAAGTCATTGGGCAGATTAATGGCTGCATACCAAGTACCAAGAAAAATATTAATATTCTCAAGTAGCAAGGTGACATCTGGAAGAGTAGCTACAATTGGAGTCACCACCTGGTCAAGTTTGTGATAATCCATGATCATTCTCCAAGATCCATTTGCTTTGGGGTTTCTTTTTTTGTAAAGGCCAAATAGGTGAGTTAAACAAGGATGTAGTAGATATCACTACCCTTGCATCCTTCAAATCCTTGATGCTAGTAGTAATCTCTGCAATCTCTTCAAAAATATATATTGCTTATTATGTTAGTCCAGGTTGACAAATTTATACACACTTGTATTTATACATGAGCTTTATATCAAGGAGCAATTATATATTGAAAAAGCAACCCAGCCCAGTAAAATTCCAGTCCATCAGTGTGATTTTAGCCCACATGCCTCATAATAGTCTATTACTTCCTCTTCCGACTCACACAACATATGCAATGACACTGAATACAGAAAGATCACAGACCAGTGGGTGGAAAATCTTGTGGGTCCAATGGCATAGATGTCCATGAGGCAGCTAGCTCTAACTCCAGAGCTGTGGCAGTCACCGGTATGGCACCCTGTGACTTGTCAACAGGAGGGTCTCCATAGAGAGTATGTGTCCTACCACAGGGAGGATGATAGGACTTCCTAGAATCCCCATAAGAAGACAGTGTTCTCACAGAGGCCTCATTGGCTATGACACAATTGGCAGGCTAACCTCCACCCTTTACTCAAGTGATAGTATATTATGTAGCTGCCACACTTATTGATAAAGATTATTTCCTAGGCAAGAGGTAGTTCTAATGGTATTAATTTGACTTTTCTTATCATAATATCCCTTTTTCTACACTTTAGGGATCCAATATCCAAAGGTTCTACTCCTTGCTGTGCATGTCTATTCCAATTATACATTCTGGAACTGGGACAATGGTAATAGGATGCATTCAGGGACCCACTGGGCCCACTGTGAGATAATTCCATTAACAAATTGACCTCCATATACTCCTATTCTAATTGACATTTTGGTTCTCCTAGAATTAGTTTAATCCAAGCCAGTGTCTCATAATCCTCTAATTTTGATGTTTTCTTTCCCCACTGTGAACAGTAAGCCACTCTTGTAAAAGTCTATAGATTCTTTTGGGGAAAGCCCAAAGTTATAAATTTTGGGTTATGATTGATTGTGAGGTGCCATTGGGTCTGTTCCTATTTATAGTGACATTATGTATAGGAGCAGAAGGAAATCACTTCCTACTCGTACTCCATCCCCACAATCATTGCTGTGCTTGCTCCCATTCGTGTAGTCACTGTATCAATCCAACTTCTTGGTGTCTCTTCGGCACCACGCCTTTCTGTGTATGCTTCTGTTGGGTTAGAAAATTCACTGTCAAAACTTAGTCCTGACAGTTCTACCCAAGTATTTTCCTCTAAGAATTTTACGGTTTTAGTTTGCATAACTTTAGGGTAAAAAAAAAATCTCAAATATAATAGGAAAAGAGCATTTGTTAAGCTTTAAAAGAGACAGAGAAAACATTAAGGTACAAGCACTCATCCAGAGGAGGGAGGTCATGGTAAGGATTCACAGTAAAGCCACCAGCTAAGCAGCCTATGGAACAAAGGAAAAGGTCACAAGCTGCCACGGGATTGATGGCAGATCAACCGCCGACTGAGAGAGTTGGGAATACGGAATGGGAAAGAGCACCGTGATTAGGACAAGTCCTAAGTTAAATAGGAAGCTTATGAGATTGGTCTAGGGTCATCTCAACAGGCCATTCAGGGCAGGACTTACAGGGCATGATAATGGGCCATGCCCGTCTTCTGTCCGTTAAGAACAAGCAAGCCCCAAGGAGACGATCCATCCCTAGGCTGGCTGGAAATGAGTGGAGGAAATCTACTCTCTAAAATGGTCTGCTCAAGGACAAGATTATTTACATCCTTGGTTCATACCCAGAAATAATTCAGTGGAGATTTAATCTGTGTGCAGGGATTTGGGGTAGTCACTGCCAACCGTAGCCTTCTGCACAGCATGGTGCTTACAATTTAAGTTTTAACAAAACATACTTATATCCTTAATTAATCTTGTATTTATTTTTCTGAATAATGTGAGGCATGGGACCTGTTAATTTTTATTACAATACATTCAGGAAATACAATTTTCCTGATACCATATGTTAAAGAAATTCTTCTTTTCCCCATTGAATCGATTTATCATCATTGTTAAAACAAGAAGAAGAAGTTAGTTGACCATAAATGTGAGCTTATTTCTGTATTTTCAATTCTATTAATTTGGTTTTAATATCTAGACTTCTATTTCATGAACACAGAATATAATCCACTTATTTCCATTTTATTTCATTCATTTCAGCAGTTTCTGAAATAAGTTTCATTGTATAATTCCTTCAGACCCATAGCTAGATTTATCTCTAGGTATTTCATTCTTGTAGATGTTGGTATAAAAGGAATAATTTCCTTAGTTTTCCTTTAATTTCTTCATTGTTGTATATAGAAAGTCAAGTGATTTCTTTTAGGGGGTGGGGATGGGTGTTTGAAACTGTCCCTCTATTTCTCAAAACAAAGTAATGGTGCAGTTAGTGCTCTTTATCAGATTTAGTCTCAGTGGCATCGACCCCTGCAGTTACACAGTAAGAAAAGGCAGCAGTGTAATGATGATGGTGGAGATGTTTTTCTATTGCCCAAGTCACAGGAGCTGTAACCCACCATCTCCAGGTTTCTTCTGCCTATAGGAAAATGTAGTGGATAAAGGCATAAATTGAAACAACATTTTTGCATTGAAGAGTAAATGTACAGTCAGGGCCAATCTGTTGAAACTGTTTAAGAAACAAGAACATGATGTCCATTGTTATCAGATTATGGCACCCCTCTTTGGGTTAAAGTCTGGCATGGTGGGTACAAAGAGGATCTGAACTGCCCAACACTGTTGCCAGATTACAAGAGTCAAGGGCATTCTGAAGGTTCTCTGGTCTATTTTCATTTGCAGGGGAAAGTGCAGTAGAGTGTCTCCTTCTTGTCTTCTTTGTTCTCACATCATTTATTCAGGCTGAGTGAAACATTTTTTTCATACATACATAAATTTTGGAATGACAGAATTGGGAAAACAAAATTTCATTTTAACAGACATTGCATAGTATGGAATTTGCATTATTAGAGTCTCTAAATATCCAAGAGACAGCCTGGAATGCAGGTGCTGCCTCTTAATGAGGGGGTAAACAAAACCTGGGGTAACTTCACAAAACTGAGATAAGAATTGAGTCTGTGATTTAGGTAGCATCGTTGGGAATTCATACCTGGACAGGATCCGAGGATTACTTGTGGACAAGTCAGAAGTGTTCAGTTTAGGGTCACAAGTCTGAGAGATTTCTGGTTGGGTTACATACAAATGATATGATTCCTTTAACTAGGATTCTTCTGAGCTGTGTTAGCTTTCCATCATAAAATAATGATTATTGACTGGCCAACTTCATATTCTCCCTATTAAAAGTAGAACTCTGAAAGAAGGTCTTATTTGTCAAAGTTACATTGCCAGTCCTTCATTCCAAATCACCTCTTGGTTATTGGAACAGACACATGTTCAGTTAGCAGATAAGTTACGCCATCCAGCAATTCCTAAGTGCATGTGAAAGTTGGACATTGGTGCTTGCTTTGGTGGCACATATACTAAACTTGGAATGAAAATTGGACATTGAATAAGGAATACCAAAGAGAAATTGATGCATTTGAATTGTGGTGCTGGAGAAGAACATCCATTGACTGCACAGGGGACAAACAACTCTATCTTGGAAGATGTGTGGCCAGAGTGCTCCGTAGAGGCCAGAGTGGAGAGACTTCCTCTGAACGTACTTTGTGCATACTGTCAGGAGATACCAGTCCCAAGAGAAAGTCATTATGTTTAATAAAGTAGATGGGTGTGGAAAAGGAGGAAGTCTCTCCGGGAGATGGATTGGCATAGTAGTTTCAACAGGCTGAAGCAGAGGAATGATTGTGAGGACTAGGTCCTGTTTTGTTTGCTTGTGCCCAGGGTAACTATGGATCTAACTCACTTGATGGCACGTAGCAACAACAGTGACTCCTCTATTAAAGCATGTGGCTATTTATTCAGATCCTAGAAAGAGATGAGACGGGAAAGCACTGAGGAAGGAGAAGAGACAAAGAGGACCGGGTTACTAAAAAGGAAACAGGATCGATGCCTCAGGAGAGAGAGGGAGAGAGTACAAGAGGCAAACAGCCTGCACAGAGTGATGAAGAAATTCATTTATGACTTTATCGGTCTCCTTTTTTCTTTCTGGAAAGGTCATTGGGTTGACTTGTATTTCAGTCACTGACATAACCTTTGTATTGCACTCGGAGTGCTACCAGGGGAGAAGTCCAAGACAGCTGTGACTCTTTTATTTGGCATGATTTAATATCTGAGTTAGTTTTTTCAGAGATCATGCCAGTATTAGCATTATGTGTCATTATTTCTCAACTGAGTGGTGTCTTGGGACAAAAAGGATGCTGCTGTTAAATCACATAGCAGTGTTCTCTATGAAAGGTGGGACGATGGTGTGGCTTTCACATGCCTGCTTCTGGTTAAACAACGTGGCTGTCCAGAGTATTGATTAAAGGGAGGTGAGTGGCAGGCAGGGTGGTGACTACGTGACAAGATGAGACTATGTCGGCTTCTCCAACCACATGTGAATATATGCCAACAAGGTAAAGAACAGCCATGGATGAAAAAAGACATTCACCGCGATTTTAACAAGCTCGTGGGAAACGGAACTAAAAGATGGTGTGTTTTGTTTTGGCTTTTCATAAATACTTTCAAGTGCCTTTGTGTTATTGGAAAGACTACTGCAGGGATAGGACAAAGGATAGAAAGTCCCCACCAAGACAGGTGATCAGGGAGGGAACAAGTAGGGGAGACTGAATGCAAAGTTAGTGTTTATCCTTCCACCCCATGATTTAGGCCAGTGGTCACCAGCGCTTTTGCTAGTGAGTCATTTTTCTATTGTTTACACATTAAAATTTGCTGCTGGGTCACATGACTTCTATTTTAGATTATGCATTATCTTAGAATACAAAAAATACAAACATTAAACAAATGGGATAATCCAATATACCTAAAATATAGAATTACAAAATTATTATCAAGATGTATATTTACAACTTGAAGGAAATAATAAAAATGTTAGCAGAAAAGTAGACGCCACATAAATGAAATGAACCCCTATTTCATTAAGAATGTTTCATTGTTTTAACGACTTCCTTGATGCTGTTTCATTATCCCTGTAAGGTTTGAGATATTTGGGCGATAATTTGTTGTTTCTAAAAGAACACCTGACTCTGAATTTTCATTAGCTAACCTGTTTCGAGATAAATTGAGAATGAATTTCCTTTGGGAAAATACCTCTTCACATGAGTAACTGGATCCAAAAGCTGATAGGAGAGCATAACCAACTTTCTTTATGGAAGAAAACTTGGAAGGAAGTGATTCCCAACATGTAGCTATCACGCTGAAGTGATTTTCATCAGTGGTTTCAAGTTGCTTTCTTAAACTCTTGAATTTGTCTGTACAAATTGCTGAGTTTTTTTAAGTCAATTAAAACTATGTGCAGATTTTGAATTTTAAGGAAATTGAAATATTGCAGGTTTAACACATTGACCTCCTTTTCATCAGGCTTTATTATAAAACTGAATAAAGGACCATGGATTTTAAAGTGCTGAAATTGGCTTTTAAATTCGGTTTTCATAGCATCTGTATAATTTTTAAGCATATCTGGCTCTGCATTTGTAATTTCTTTATGAGATTTTACTAAAGGAAAATATTTAAATGTTTCACTAAGTCACTCTGGAATACAATTATCATACAATAAAAAACTTTTCCATTCTTCATAAAGTTTGAGAATTTTCTGTTCCTTGCCCTATGAGTGCAAATTTAAATCATTGAAATAATTAGTAATATCTGCTAACAATTTTAATTTAAGAAGCCAATCTTTATCTTTAAGCTGAGGGAAACTTTGACCAAGTTCACTCATAAATATTTCAATTACATCAATGCATTCCACAAAGAGATTTCAAAGCTTTCCTCTGCTTAACCAGAGAACTTCAGTATGCATTAATAAATCACTATATTCACATTCAATTTCTTCTAAAAATGTCTTAAATTTTCTGATTCAAGGCAGAAAGAGCTATAATTGTGTTAGTAATTTTAATCACTCCACACATCATTTAATTTAACTGTTTCAAGGAGGCTTTTGCACATAAATTTTCTTCATGAGTTATATTGTGGAATGAAAGTGTGATCTTCCAAATTCCTTCTGCAATAGGTTTACAAAGCAAGCAGGTTTTGCTATCATTGCTGAAGCCCCATCAGTTGTGATAGCAAATAATCTTTTTCCTTAAATCAAAAACATTTCCATTTTCGAATTTAATGAATTCTTGAACTTTCTTTAAAATGGCAATATCTTTCTATTACCTAACATTGGTGTAAGTACACACAATTCTTCATGAATAAGTGGAGGATCAATAGTTTCATAAGGGGCAACTATTGCATGCCTTGCAACGTTATTTGTGTCAGTACTTTCATGCACAGACAAGTCCAACGAGATCCATCTCATTCAAGTCAAACTATGCATACTGCTTTTCATTTTTTCATTTGTATGGCCATCACCATAAATCGAAAGCAGCCACTTTAACTCATTGGCAAGAGTCCCTACCAATGGCCGGAATTAAGAATTGTTTCGTGGGTCACTAAAATTTTCCTAGTGGGCCGCTAGGTGACCCGTGGGTCATAGGTTGCCAATCACGCCTAGACCATCATGACCTTGTATCAGTTCCCCTGCATTATTAAAGTACTAGTCTCACTGTCCATAAATATAATTTGATACTATATGATTATGCATGTATGGGTAGTGCTAAAAAGTCAACTGTTTGCTTAACCCTTTCCCCAATGAGAGTCCTTACATAGAATAGCATATTGTATGTCTGTATATCTACACACTCATGTGTAAGCTGAATTTTTCAGCACATCTTTATTGTTGTTTTTGTGGTAAAATTAGGTGCTGAATATCGGCTGATATTCAGGTTGGCTTCTACTCTAGTGGGAATGGTGTATGAAAATATACAAGAACATTTCATCTCTATATTTTAGCATCCTGATTTTACGTGTCTTGTCTCAGATTGTGATATTTTCACATGCTATTCTATAGTAGTACATAGTTTAGAAATGTCATGCTGGTTGAATAATCCTATTGAAAATGCTATTTCTCAGTTGGATTTTCTGCATCTCCAATCTCCCATTTTTAGGATCCCTCTCTGTTTTTCCATCTCTTTGCTTTCCATCTCTCTCCAAGTCCTTGTTCTAAAATAGTGACGCAACTGGCCACATGTGCACCCCTGGACATCAATTTCCTTAAAACACAACGAATGATTGTTGAATGAGGTATGTTGAGGATGTTTCGTATGTGTTCATTTTAGCATATGCACATACATACACATACCTTACAATTTCATTGCATGGAGATATTTAGCTTATTGCATTAGAGTCTATCACTCCAATTATTGAATTAAGATTATTCTGACAATCATGTTCAATCATTTTTGGATGAGTTTTTAAAATCTCTTTGGCATTTACTCCTGTCACCACCTGGTGTATTGTGTAGTTTGCTTAGCAAATATTTTGTTAGTGAATCTCCTTTCCAATCAAACCCCTATGTGTAAAATCAACATTACCAACCAGCACAAGTATCTGCCAGATTATCACATCAATTATTTTATTATCCCTTAATGCCCAATTCTTTTATACTTTATGAGTTTTGCTTTCCACTAAATCTTTTCCATTTTCTTGATGTTATCATTGAATTGCTAGAACTAAAAACTGTGCTAAGCTCTCTAAATATAATGTAATCAAAGAAAGAAAGAAGCAAATAAAAGTTACAAACCAGCTATCATTGTATCAATTGCAACCCATGGTGGCCTCATGTATTACAGCATCTAAGATGTGCTCCTTAAAAAAATTTCCCCTGCTACATTTGAAAGCACAGCTGACTTCTTCTGCTCTCCTCTGGGTAGGCAGATGTCTCCAACCTCATGGTTAGGAGGCTAACATTCAACGGTTTATGCATCATCTCATCCATTGAACCACGGTTTTGAAATTAACTGGTGTTTCCATATGCTGAGATCTCTTACAGTTAAATTTATTTAATATGATGATATTTTTTTCATATGCTTATATTCCACTAAGTTTCTCAAATTCATTTCAGTATTATAATACCCCCTATGGCAACAATAATTTTCCAACATGACTAGGAGATTTTTTGGTTATCTCAATAGATGATTTTTCAAAATTAAATTCCTAATAATAAGGTAGGTTTTGCCTTCTTAACTCCTGGCATTTTTTCATTATCATACAATTTAAATAATATAAAAACTGTCAGGGGCAGTCATGGGGAGGAGATGGGTCAGACAAGGGACAGTGAGGTAGCAATGAAGCATAAAACTTTCCTCTATTCCCTGAAGGTTTCCTCCCCCCAACCACCATGGTCCCAAGTCTGCCCTGCAGTTCCAGCTGGACTGGAGGAGGTGCACTGGCATAGGTCAGAGCTGGAAGCACAGGGAACTCAGGATGGATGAACCCCTCGGGGTCATTGGTGGGAGTGAAGTTGCCAGACAGGTGAAGGGAGGGTGGGGTGGAGAGAGGAGGGCAGCTATGGGGGTCTGCAGACTGTCTCCTATCTGGAGGACGGATGTAGGGAGGAGTGGGCAGAGTGATATGTCAGGCAGTGTAAGATATGACAAAACAATAATGATTGCAGAGTAATGAGGACTGGGGGAAGGGTGGAAAGGTTGGAGGGGGAAGGAAGAGGAGTTCATATCAAGGACCCAAGTGGAAAGGCACATGTTGGGAGAATGTTGATGGGGGGGAGGGGTGTGCTTGGCACAGTATATGTAACTATGTATTGAACTATGTATGATGAAAAGTGATGTGTGATCCCCCAATAAAATGATTAGATTAAAAATATATATTACATATAAATAACTGTCAGTGGTATTTTAGAATAATAATAAATATGTCTGAAAGGTTCTCTGAATTTCACCTAGCTTCTTGGAAAGTTAATAGGTCTTGTTGTTTCTCCCTCTCTCTTCCTCAGTCTCCATTCCTCTATCTTTCTCTATTGAAGTACATGCCTATGATCCTTTTAACTCTATTCAAGTATATGTATTGTATATTATGAAGTCAATTTCCTTGGAGAAATGGGTGCAAACTTTCTTTTCTTCATTGTTCTTAAATTGCAAAATGAAGCAGTTAGTTTCTTAGTGTGGTTGCATTATTCTTAGATGCTTCATTCTATAAAACCAGAATTGAACAACATTCAAGGTCTTGGAATAGGAGGAGGAGAAGTTTTATTTTAATACATGCAAAAAGAAATATACTTTCAACTCCAAAACTCTTGCAACTTTAACAGAATTAATAGGATTTTGTTGCATTCCTGATAGGTTTGACTTTTATATTAATAGTTGGCCACACACCTGTGTTTAGACTGCTCATCTGCTTGATTTCTCTCCCCAAGGACAAGGCTATTTTAGAATACATATTTTAAATTTCCACCAGAAACCAGGAACAGTTTCTCTGAAAAAATAAACCTACAGGACATTTTTATGCACCA
>PVJH01025432.1:0-31524 GCA_004026705.1 Nesogale talazaci
GAAGGAGAAATGTGGGGTCCCATGTGACAAGATGGATGGACCTAAGTTTCCAGATGGCTGCCTAGTCTTGATTGCCTTTGGGTGGGAGACTTGATTTAGCTAAAGCTTTCAAGGGCAGTGACCCATTGTCCTAACTGTAGGAGGTTGGCCCTATATTTTGTGAGACACTCAAAGGTCTCTGATATCTGGAGCCTTCAGAGAGAATAACTAATTTCTGACTTCCATGCCAGATACTGACAACTGGTTACCGATATTTGCTTAATATTTTGGAGGAAATATAATTGTGGGAAAGTCCTAACTTCATTCAACAATTATGTAATGTTGACAATTACCAGTTATTGAAGCAATTTGGCAATTATGTAATGATGTGACTTGCTTGTCATTTAATTCACTCTTAATTGTGTGACCTGATGCAGTTGTCTTCCATTTGTCATAGCATCTTGTTCCTATAGCAATCTGGTCTTTGGAACCTAACTGTAGCAATAAGTGAGGAGTTCTATGAGGGTACGTTATCAAATATTGTTGCTCAATCATAGAAACCTTTCTTAAAGAAAAATACCAAAATGTGAAGCTATTGCTTCTCAATATATCCTCCATCTCGGTCTACCCTCTTCTAAAGGAAGTTGATTCTTCACTTTGTTAATTCTCTCTAATTCTGTATTATTGGATTTAAACCCCATCAAAATGGGTATTTTCAAAGCCATTAGAGAACCTTATTTTTGATTGGTCTTTGAGTTTTGTAACAGAAGGAAGTCTGAAAGGCTAATACCTGAGCTATAGGGTGAATGGGGGAAGACTTTCCTGTGAAATTCCTGTAGGATAGCTCATGCTACCTTAGAAGAATGAATGAGCCTATGCATGGCTATGATGGGTGGTGGAAGTTCCTCTCTGGAACTTTCCTGACCTATTTCTGATCAATGCAGATTTTCAAACTTGTTTCAAAATACTTCATAGTAAAGCCAAAGATCATCCTGTGTCCTTTGAGAAAATCTTTCCTGATTACTACTTTGGAATTTCCCAAAACAATTGCCTAAACTTTCTGAGCCAACTTCTCTGCCTTGGATCACTGAGGAAACTAGTCTATAGTTGTCCACTGACTTCAGAGACATGTTAAAACATGCTTTATTTGGGAAAAAAATCCATGCATATATTGCTTGTAACCTTAGTTTTGACTTAGCTTCTAATACCTGTGTACATATTATCAGCTTCTGCAAAGAACAAAACAAAGTCAAAAATAGCTAAAACACTATTGAGAATGAATATATCAATTCAACACCAATCTCCCTTTTGATGACTCCAGATACAAGCATACTTCTCTCAGTGTTGTAGTTCTGGTGCCAATGAAATTCATTTCAACTCACAGTGTCCATATATACAACAGAATGAAATATTGAACCTGTACATCCCCTCACAATCATCGCTATGTTAGAACTCATTGTTACCCCACTGTGTGAATTCATCTAGTTAAGAATCTTCCTACTTTTAATAAAACTCTCCTTTATCCGAAATAATACCCTCCAAAGTTCTGTCCCTCCATAACATGTCCAAAATAAAAAGAAAAACATTTCTGATACGGAAAAGTCTTGTACTTTTGTCCATTCTTTTGACAGTTTGTAGTATATTCCATATTCTTCATCAACTTCATAATCCATCTGCATCAATGCTTCTTTACTTTTCAAACTCATTGTCTAGCTTGCACAAGCATATTGTTGTTGCTGTTAGGTGGCATCCAGTCTGTTATGACCCACAGTGACACTTTGCACAACAGAACAAGACACGGTAAGATCCTGCATGCACTTCAGTGATCATATTAGATTTGCATATATTTGTTTGGATATTAAGGTCATTCAGTTTATGAAAGCCACGATCAATAACCTTTTGGAAACATTAGCAGGAATGATGGTTTCCTGGAGGTACCGGAAGAGATGCCGGGAGGAAGTGAAGAATAGGGAGCAGATAACATTGATGACTGTGTAATCCCACTTGATGGGGCCAAACAACAGAACTGCATGTGAATGGACATATTGAATCATATAATATATAGCAAAAATATTACAAGGAATAAAATAATAGTAAGGGTTCCTAGACAGTAGAGAAGGGAAGGAAGTGGATAAAGAGGAGCTGATATCATGGAATTCAAGAAGAAAGAAAATGTTTTGAAACTGAATTGTGGTAACAATTGTACAATAGTGCTTGATGTTATTGAACTATAGATTGTTAATATTTCCGTAAGAGCTTCCAATAAAATGATTAACTTTTAAAAAAAAGAAAAAGAATACAGTTTGGCTTAGGTATTTCTTAGTTATCAAAGTGATCATCTTTGCTTTGTGACATTTTAAAGAACACTTTTGCAGATTTTCCCAATACAATATTTCAGTTGTGTTCTTAGATGCTGCTCCCATGGATGTGATATGAATTGTAGATGCAAATAAAACAAAATCACTGACAACTTCAACATTGTCTCCATTTATCATGTTGCTGCTTGTCCAGTTGTGAGGAATTTTTCCTTTGCATCGATGGATTCATACTGAAGACTGTGATGTTTTACTGTTATTAAAGTGTTCAGTCCTCTCTTTAGCAAGCAAAATTCTGTTGTTTGTGTAAACCTTCTTTCCATCTCAACGATGAGTTGTCCTTTACACAGTCCAGAGTCTAGGGTTATTCGCTCAGCATTCAGATTGGATAAGTGTGATGAAATGATGCAACCTTGTCACACAAATTTTCCTCTGTGTTCTGTTGGAACTTAGGTAGTGTTCCATGCAAACAACTATGAACACCAATTTTGTTTGTGTACAGATGCTGAATGAGTCCAATTAATGATCTCACATTCTCATTCTTCGCAAGGTTATCCAAAAATTTTTATTATCAATACAGTCAAACACTTTTCATAGTCAAAAAAACACTGGTAAACATCTTTCTGGATTGTCCAAGCTTTTAAGAGCTAGGTCATAGAGTGTCGTCACCATCTCCCACTGTCCTTATGATGTCAAATACAACATCACAGGTGAGTGTTGCCACATTGACCACTTTCCATTATCCTCTCTTTGATTCAGTTTCCAATATATCAGAATTCACTCTGATATATTGCCACTCTCACCCTCATTCCCCAACTCCTGCTGATGCATGTTAGCTATAACCTGCACCTTCCTCAAGGGACAGCATTCTTCCTCCTCTATAAATCTCAGGATTTTCCAATTCAGAATATGCTGTGACTCAAACTTAGTAATTGAGATGGTTTCCCAGAGCAGAAAATCGAAGTAGATCCTAAGCGCCATGACTATAATCTTGAAAGACAGAGGACCCTGTATTGTCATTGAAAGGAGCAGAGCACTGTTGTCTTACAAAGTGGAGTAGATCCCTTTTGTATGCTGAGAGGGTTCCAGAGTTTTATGTTCTTCCATGCATGAAACCCAAGTCTCACGGTATTCATTCCCAGTCACGGTGTCAGAACAGACCTTGATCTACAGACTTGCTGGAGTTGAAGATTCCTTATTCCTTCTCCAAGCTTGGCTGCATGTCTTATTAAGCACTTCAGATTCTTAGCTTTTACTGCCTTCCCATGACAGAAGGTGAGATCTGCTTTTATGCTGCCAAGGACACCCTCTGACAGGCAAATGTTGCCTTATGCTGTGATTAATTACCCTCAGCTTCCCTGTGTCTCTCTCAAAGCCCTCCTGTGGCTCAACTGATTTGATTGTTGGTATCAAGTGCCTTTGAGCTGGCCTGACTCTCGTGCTCTCGTGCACTTCCAGGCCTGCACCATCCTAACAAGTGTTATTTATGATGAACCCCTTTTTGCCACCGCTGTGTCAACCCATCTCATGGAGGGTCTGTCTCATTTTGCTCTGTTGACCCTTTCTTTACCAAGCATTTTATCCATTTCCAGGGCCTGGGATCTCCTGATGACATAGACTTGTTTTCACGCTTTTCTCAGACTCTCTCAGATTCCTGACATTTTGCACCTGCCAGTGCATTTCCTTTATTAAATCTCTTCACAATTCATCACCTATTAATTCATCACTTATTAATAATGGCAGTAGCATAGTACGCCAGGACTGTCCACCCATGGGAGTCCTTGGTGACTAAGCTGATTAGCATACTCTGCAACACCACCCAAACACGCAGGTCACCTAGAGCCACAGCTGAAGGAAGGCTGGGCAATCAACCTCTGAAAGACCAGGCTTTGTACCGGAACTCTGTTCCACTCTTGCCCCACTTGGGTCTCCATGAGCAGGAATCAACTTCACCGATAGGGCTTCACCTTTTCCCATACTGCCCCTCCCAGCAGTGGTGGGGACCCCACTCTCAGACAGTGACAGGTGATGCAGGGCAAAGAGGCTATTGGCATAGCAGTTGCGAGTTTGACTGCTAACAGAAAGGTCAACAGTTCGAAACAACACACCAGCTCCAAGGGAAAAAGACTGGGCATTCTACTCACATAAAGAGTTAAAGTCTCAGGAATTCACTGGGGCAGTTGTACACTCGTATAGGGTGGCTGTGAGTCAGAATCCACCGGATGGCAGTGAGTTTGATTTGGGGGTTGAGTCCTTTCAATGTGTCTGTTTCCACATACTGCTTTAAGCTTTTTAGGAAGTGTTATAGGTAAGCTTTTGGTGCCAAAATGGCCAAAAACCATAGGTAGGTCTGTTGTGATGACATGGCCAATGAACACACATGATCAATTGAAGGGCGTAAATAGAAAAGGCTTGGCAAGTTCCACCCTTGCTCTCCTGCTTTTGGATCTTCGGACCAGACAGCTGCCTTGTTCGTCCTGTGCCTCGACCTCCAAGCAACAGTACCTGTTGGGACATCTGATCATCGACTGTGCACTGTGAATTGGGTTTCCTTCAAGTACTCCTTCACCACACTCCTGAAATATACATCTCTTGAGCTGGAGACTGTTGGACTCTGCCATCTGGCTGGCTGTTGATGACCTGCTTTGCCGTTTGTTGCTGGTAGCTGGATAGCCTGAATTGCTCTACAGAGGACCACTTGACAGTCCTCAAGACTCCAAGGACTGCCAGTCTACTAGCTGTCTCATGCAAGTGAGTTGTACCAAGTCATTGTACTGCTTTATAGATTAGTTAACTGTTTATTTCTTATCATATATATATATATAAAACCTTCAATCTATATAAATATATAAAGAGAATTACTAGTGTCCTGGTTTTATTTCACTAAGAGAACCCTGTCTGACACAGGAAGAAAGCAACTTCCAGGACACTGCCCCCTTCCTCCCTTCTCATAAGCCCACTTCCCTATGAGTTCAACTGCCTGACCTCATCACATATCGTCCTACTACAGGACCTCTACAGAAGCAACACTCAGAGAGAAAGTGCTGAGGGCAGTAATGTGAAGCACTGGCCTACTCAAGCAAAAAAGATAGCTAGTGAATACACATTGCTGGAAAAAATAAAACACCAACTTCTCAAATGGTCTACCGGTATCATGGAAAGGAACCTCAATAAAAACACTTTTGTTTTTTTATTTTTAAACATTTTTCAGAGCAAAAAAATTCCATAGTTTATCTACCAACTAAATTTAATTCAAAAGCTTCATCTCAGTACCTGTTTGAAGCTGTTTCAGCGTTGCAAACTAAACCAATGATGGAAAGGTGGACTCTGTGACAGAACAGCCAAATTTAGCTGGTGCTCTTTGCCAGTGCTCAGACACTTGCAACATTTCCCTCAGATTCTGTTCTATATTGTAAATTAAAAGTCCATTTAGTAACTTTATTTGACAGATAAACTGCTTCTAAGAAGCCCTAGGCAAAGGATAAAAATGTCTGATGCTTTCTTGGAGAAAAGTCATACACAAACAACTTTACAATGTTTAGTCTTGCAGCCTATGGTCTATAGGGCCTGCCATCAGCCATGTGTTTATGAGTGAAAATATTATGGAGCCCTATGTGCCAAGGCATTCAGCACATGCTCAGAATAGCTGTCCATTGCTATTTATTAAAGTGCAAAGGAATTATGTGAGTCACCTCTTCAAAAATAGCTATTGTATCACTGACCTTTGTAAATGAATAAAAGGATTTTATTTAGGACATTGTCTGACTTAAACCTCATGCTCTTTGTTCAAAATCAATAGTCTCGTAAAATTCAGGAATCTTCATGATGAAACAAACTAAACAATACTAATTTTGAATAAGCAAAGCGTGAAATGTTTAAAATCTATAGTCACCAATGCCTTTTTAAAACCCTCATAGACTTGAATAGAAAAACTTAGCCAGGTCCCCTCTGTTGGAAACAAGTCTCCCCTCATTACTGCTCTCTCTTCATCTCAGACTAGACTTCTACACACACACACACACGCACACACACTATGATGAGGTGAAATTTCTTATTATGCCTCTTCTATTTCACTAAAATTCCAGTCAAATGACTGGGTAGATCATGTAAATAAGGTGTAGAGGATTCTAATTTGGAGACCTGTCAGTTTTACTACTCTTCTGTTTATAACAGGGCCATCTAGGCAACAGGGAGTGGGAGAAGGAATATCTGGGACAATCAAGAATGACCAGCTAGATGGTGCCCAACTACCAAAGGATACAGTGTTTTGGGTAGTAAGGCTTGAAGTTAAACAAGTGGCCATCTAGCAGAGAACCAACACACCCACATGGAGGAAGCACACCAGTCTGTGTGATCATGAGGAGTTGAAAGAATCAGGTACCTGCTACCAGTAGACCCAAGGCAAGCAAACAAGCAAAAATATTTTTGTGAATGAGGGAGTTTGAAACACAAACCCCCAAACCATCTGCAGACAATAAGACATCCCCTCACAGAAGGGTCACATGGAAGGAATGAGTCAACTAGGGCATGGTATAGTACCAATGAAACACACAACTTTCCTCTGATTCTTTGATGCTTACACACACATACACACACACACATTTTTCTTGACACCACAGGAATAGATATACCAGGAGAGTAGGTGGAAGGTGGGCAGAGGAAGCAAGAAAGGGGGACTGATCATAATGATTTATATATAACACCCCTCTCTCCTGGCAGGGATTGAACAACAGAAACATGGGTGAAGGGAGATAGTAGTCAGGAGGTAAGATATGAAAACCATAATAATTTGTAATTTTGTTAAGGGGTTATGAGGGCAGTGGCAGTGGGGGAGAGAGGCTGGAAGGGGCTGATACCAAAGGCTCACATCGAAAGTACATATTTAGAAAGGGATCATGGCCACATATGTACAAATATGCTTGATGCAATTGATGTATGGAATGTTATGGGAGCTGCAAAAGCCCCCAATAAAATGATTAATAAAGAATAATACGAAGAAGGACCAGCTCTCAGCAGAGCATATTTGAGTTCTCTTCCGGGAGTAGCAGAGGCACCAAGGGCCCGATCTCACTGCAAGCAGAGACACGAGGGCTGAGGAGCGGCAATGCTCAGACTAGAGGCAATAGGCTGTGAGACTGCAAGGGAGTTTCCTGGCCCCAGGAACAAGGCAGAGGCCAAAGGACCACATAGCTGAGGGGTGGAAGATCGGTGAGACACACTGCTGCTGGCCAAAAAGAGACACTACTGTGGACAAAGGCTGACTCCTTAATGTTTTCTGATCCTAGCCTGTGACGATCTGCGAACTTCCCTAATTGAGCCCCATCATTGCTAGATGTCTGTGGCCATAGCCATAAATTACCCAACCCAACACAGGAGTTGAGTTCTGTGTTTGAAAAGGGTGAACAAAGCATGGGGGGTAGAGCTATGGGGAACCTCTGCTTTGTGGCCATGAAGCCGAATTCTCCTTTCCTGTTGTCTTGTCAGAGGAGGTCAGATGTGGTCCCCATGCCGTTCCTTCTCTCTCTATCATCTATCTATCTATCTATCTATCTATCTATCTATCTATCTATCTATCTATCTATCTATCATCTATCTATCATCTATCTATCTAATCTATCATCTATCTAATCTCTCTCTCTCTCTCTCTCTCTCTCTCTCTCTCTCTCTCTCTCTCTCTCTCTCTTACATACACACACACAAGCTTATTTATATATAATTTAACCTGAAATGCATTTACCTGGGATCACTCATCTGACTCCCAAAGGTCCTCTCTGGTAAAGGCCCCACCAACTATCCACCCACTTTAAGATTCTGGTTCACCAGCATGAACCATTTTCCCTATTACTGCCAGCAATGCCAGCCTCCTCTTCCTATACATCCTCCACATGCCATTCCAGATCCACTTAAAAAAAACCCAAGGAGCCCTGGTGATCCAGTGACTTAAATCTCAGGCTACTCACTGAAAGGTGGGCAGCTGGAATCCGGCAACCACTTCACGGGAGATTGAGGTGGTGTGGGCTTCAGTAAAGGCTGCAGCTTCAGTGAAGATTTGTAGCCTCTGAAAACCTATGGGACAGTTGTACTCTGTCTTCTAGGCTGGCGATGAGTCCATGACTTGGTTTGGTTTGGAGTTGAGTGATTCTGTCCTCAGAGGTATTGTGGTGATTTAGCTCTCAGCAACTGGAGAAAGAGATGGCAGTCTTTGTCCATAGAGATGGACAGACTTGGAGATGCTCCAGAGCACGTGTACTCTGTCCTGTCTGGTCACTATGACTGCAAATCAAATTGGGGGCAATAGGGTTTTGGTTCACTGTCCCCTTACCATTGCCTGCACATAGATAACTCTATGTCATTGTTAGTGTTGCTGGTGATTGTAGTTAACAAATCTTTTCGTTTATGTTATAATCTCCTGGACAGCAAAGGTCACACCTTAATTCTCTTTTGTATCACTCGGCACCTCAACTGAAATACAAACTGAGTTAGGCACTGCAAAACATCAAACAAACTCAGAGCCAACACCACTTTCAAGGCACAAAGACCCTATAAGACAGAGTCAATGTGGTCTTTCGGGTTTCTGAGACAACATCTTTTGGGGAGCAGACAGTCTCATCTTTCTCAAATGGAGGGATTGGTGGATTTGAACCACCAACCTTACATCTAGCAGCCTAGCAAACCACCAAAGTTACTTCACAAGGGCTAAAATGAGAGAGATAGTTCCCTTATAGCAGCAGTAGAAAAGGAAGAGAGGTTTTTACTTTGGAACCTAAAATACACATAAAGCTGATAGTGTATAAAATAATATAAGCAAAGTATGAAAAGGCGAAGGGACTAGAAGAGGGATTAAGTGCTTGGATAAATCACAAAGGCCTAGTATGGCCATATTTAGGGGCCTTAGGACTATTCCCATTGTGATAATTCTGTCCCAAAAAAACATGTATGTGATTGAACAGATGACACTGAAACACACACAGATGTTTAACACTTTCTTCACCACTGTCACCCTTCCATGGATTCCGAATAGGGAATGTCTGTGCTTTCATAAACTGAGAACATGGTGACGTTGGAAAGGTGTGAGACAACAGAGTGCTGCAAAGACCAAATGAAAGACCAAGCTTTGTGAGAAAGTGAAAGAAACCCATGGGAAAGAGGGATCCCTTGGACAACTTGGTCTCCAAGACTTTTTGGCCCGTAGATTTATTTGTTTTCCTTTGGTTTTTACATTGTATTAGCCACTAATTACACGAGTGTTATTAGTTAAGACAGTATGTGCTTTTGTGGCTGTTGTTGTTGTTGTTACTGTGATTTCCTTATGAAGCAAAAGAGCCAAAATCTTGAGGAACAAATTGTTCTTGGGAAAAAATGTCTAAGATTTAGGGCAAGCAGAGGGCAAGCAAGCAAGCAGAGGCTTCTCGAGAAGAGAGACAAGATAGGAAGCTTATGCTCATTGCTGGAATTCACATTGGAAAGTGGGTTGTAGTCCTGAAATGGAGTAGGACTGAGTGGACACCTACAAACAAGATGGAATTAGAAAAACAGTGGGACAATTAAGCGAAGGAGATGCAAAGAAATGTTAAAATTAAGGGCTGAGCCCCGGTGGCATAGTGGTGGTGCGCAGGACTGCGGCCCACTGGGATGGAAGTTCAATTCCAGCAGTGGGGCTGGGCCTCCTACTCCCACCACCGGACAGCAGTGATGCCAAAAAAAAAATGTTAAAATTATAAGACAGTTTAGCATTAGAAATTACTACTTACAGGAAATATGGCCTATTAGCAGTTAGAAATGAAAATACCCTGTGTGTGTATATGGCCTATAAAATCACTGGAAGGAGCAGAAAGCTTTGATTCTTGACACCTAAAATTGGCAAGCCTTGGGAGCTCTTCTTGGTGTCATCCAGCTTGCCAGGACAAATGACTGTAATTGCTTCCTGGAGACTTTTAAGGATTCAGGTTGATTTTCACTATCAAACAACAAGAATAGTCATAGCCTTATCATTGTCCTGGTTCTGAACAAATCACAAAGAACTCCTTTGCTGGTGCTCTGTCTATCTTTTGCAGGATCTTCATGAGATCTAGATAAACATGCCTCCTCTGTGTATAACATCCCCTCGTGCAGCCAGACACACAGTCTGGAAGACTGGACATAGGCTCAGCCTAAGGCCTATTCCTCCTCTGCACCTTTGGGCAGTCCCAACCTAAAACACTATCAACAGCTGTGGATTAGATTCTGGAAAAACTCTCCCATAAAGGAAAAAAAGAAATACAAGGAAATCCTGACCTCTCTCTCCAGTTGGAAGTGAGAAGAAAAATCCCTAGAGTTTTCTTATGTCAATCATTTCGATTCTCTGACATTTGCTTGAATGTGCTTTCTTCCACCAGGTTTATCCCATGATACAAGATTTATTTTTCAGTTATAAAAAACCTCTGAAGAAGAAAGTGACTTAATCTTATCTATATATTTTGGATGATAGCTCTGGCTACAAAGAGGAGAATCGATTAAGGATATGAAAGGTGACATTTGAGCATGAGAGAATATTCTTTCCTTCTTGGCATCTGTTTCTGCTCACCTTAGGTTCTAGCATATTCACATATCATCTTTTTAGTCTCATGGACATTACTCAAACCACCTTTAGCCAAAGGTTTGCATGCAAATTTCATTTTTATTTTGGTAAATATGTATACAAGAAACATTGACCAATCAAACATGTACATATACAATCCAAGGACCTTAATTATATTCATTGTGTGGTGCAAATATCACTACTCTTCTTTTCCAACACTTTTCATTACCTTTAACAGAAACTCAGAGCCCTAAGCAACTACTCCCCTTTCCCTTCCTCCCTCAATCATGTGGTAACCACTAGCAAACTTTAAATTCTATACATTTCTTTGCATTTGTCCTAGATATTTCATGTAAATGAGGTAAATATGATCCTCACAATATTTGTCCTCTGTATCCACTTTCACTATTTTAAAGGTTTGTCGACACTGTAATATTCTACTCTTTCTACGTATGAGTCATAGTTGGCTAGGACACTGGGTGTATAATGGCTACAAGTTTTGCTGCTAGTCACAAGGTCAGCAGTTCAAAACTGCCAGGCTCTTCTCACTTTGGGGGTGAAAGACTGACCTTTCTGCTCCCGCAAAGAGTTACCATTTCAGAAACTCACAGGACAGTTTTTCTCTGTTATATAGGCTCTCTGTGGATCAAAATGGACTTCTTGACAGTGAGGGGTGTTTTGGGTTTGGGTTTTGATCATCCATTGGAGTTCTTGGGTGGAGCAAACAATTAAAGAGCTCAACAGCTAAGCTGAAAGTTAAAAGGTCCAGAGAACCCAAAGATGCCTTAAAAGTCATCAAAAACTGTACATGGGGTCACCATGAGTAGGAATAGGCTCAACCATCAATAATTTGTTTTCTATCTGGTAGGTGTTTAATACCTAGAATAAATAAAGAATTCCTAAAGCTTAATAAATCAATAAAAAATCATCAAAGAACTTTCATAGACATTCCATCAAAATATTAATGGCCAGTGAGCACATGAAAAGATGCTTAGCATCAATAGTCACTACTCTTTGTTGCCTGGTGAATTCTGACTCAAGGAAATCACATAGGACAGAGCAAAGTGCCCCGTAGTGTTTCCAAGGCTGTGATATTTGCAGAAGCAGACAGCCACATCTTTGTCCCATGGAGAAGCTTCAGGGTTTGAACTAACATTTTTAGTTGTTATTCATTATTTCTTTGTCACCAGGGATCCATTTATTTGTCAAAATCAAAGGACCAATTGACTCCCGATATAATCGCTGAAAATAAATGGATACAGACACAAACTGAGTAGAAGAAACGATGGTGCCCAGCTACCAAATGATTGAATGTCTGGAGTCTCATAGACTGGAAGATAATCGAGTTGCCATTCAGCGCAGAAACAGCAAAGCCCACATGGAAGAGGCACACCAGCATGTGTGATCAAGAGGGCCGTAGGGAGCAGGTGTCGAGCATCAAAGAACAAGAACCAAGTCCTCATGAATCAGGGGGAGAGCAGGGTGGGGTCCTAAGGCCCACTGGCACGTAATTGATCACCACTTTACAGAGGAGTCAAGGGGAGGAGACAGACCAGCCAAGGGACAACAGGGCAGTGATGATGCATACAAGTTTCCTCTAGTTCCTGAAGCCTTCCTCCCCCCAACCATCATGGTCCCAACTCTACCTTATACATCCAGATGGACTGGAGAAGTCACATTAGTATAGAGGGGAGCTGAGGAAACCAAGATGGATGAACCCCTTCGGGCCAGTGGTGAGATTGGAGCTGCTAGGAGGGTGGAGAGAAGGTAGGGTAGAGAGATGGAGCCAACTGCAAGGATATACACATAAGCTCCCATTTGAAGGATCGGCATCATAGGAGTGGGTTGGGGGAGAGGTCGGGCGATATAAGATGTGACAGAACAATAATAATGTATTGAGGGTTGGTGGGGTGGGGAGAGCAGGGGAAGAGGGGAATGGATGGAAAAGCCGATACCAGGGGCTCAAGGGAAAAGGCAGATGATTGGACAACAATAACAGCAGCGGACATGTGAAAGTGCTTGGCACAGTATGTTTATTTATGAAAAATTATGTATGAGTCCACAATAAAATGATTTTTAATAAAAGCCCACTACCATTGAATTTATCTTGAGTCATAGAGACATTATAAGGATTTCTAAGACTGTAAATCTTTATAGGAACAGACAGTCTTGACTTTCTCCCAAGGAATAGTTGGTGGGTTTCAAACTCTGAACTTGGGTTTAGCAAAACAATGCTTTTTAATTAGACAGATCCAAATCAAAGCCACAATAAGATTCCACTTCACCCCTAAGAGGATAATGATGATAAAAAAAAAGGATGTAGGTGTTCAGATGATCAAAGATTGCAGCTTTCAGTATGAATTAAAACTCAATGTTAAGAAAACGAAAATCTTCACAGCTGGACCAATAGATATCATCATGATAAACTGATAGAAGGTTGAAGTTGTCAAGGATTTTGTGTTGCTTGGAACACAAGATTCACGGAAGCAGCAATCAAGAGATCGGACTACCAGGTGCAGTTAGTAAATCTGCTGCACAGGATCTCTTTAGGGTATTGAACAGCAAGGCTGTTACTTTGAGGACTAAGTTGCATCTGACACAAGTCATGGTGTTGTCAATTGCTTCAAATAGTTTGAAAGTTGGATTTTGAGGATAAAGAAGACCAAAGAAGAATTGATTGCTTGAATTGTGGTGCTAGAGAAGAATACTAAAAGTACCATAGACTGCCAAAAGAACAAAAATAACAGTCTTGGAAGAATTGCATCCAGAGTGCTCCTTTGAGGCAAAGGTGGTAAAATTTCCTCTTACATACTTTGGGCATTTTGTAAGGAGAAACCAGCACTTGGAGTAGGACATCATATTTGGTAGAATAGAGGGGCAGCGAAAAAGTTCTATATTCTCAACACTTATGAAAGGGTCCTTCCCTCCAAAAAAGAAAAACAGAAAAATAGTTCCACTGGGCAGAGGTTTCATAGTATGCATTTTCCCCTGTTAGATGAGCATTGAGTTAGTGCATCCCAGGGCATCACTTGGGAAGGTTCTTTCTGGTCCCAATGAATTTTATCATAAAAGGAGTATTGATCAAACCTCGCTTTTTTTGATGGCTGAATTAAGAGGACAGCATGCTGCTGTGAAAGTTTGTTTCCTGCTCAGGAAAAATGTCATGGAAACTGTTGTGATATTGAAGATACATTGCAAATTGAGTCCTATGGGAGGAACTCAAGTGTATGAGTGGCTTTCTCTTTTCAAAAAAGGTGAAATGTTGACTGATGACAAACCTCATTCTGGACATCCATCAACTTCCTGAATGGATGAAGATGTCCACAAAATTTGTGCTTTTGTGCTTGAAGACCAACGTGAGTTCATTAAAGGATGGCAAAGTTATCTGGACCTATTTGGGGCATGGTTCACTGAATTTTAATGGAAAATTTAAGAATGAAAAGTGTTGCTTCAAAATTTTGCCTAGAGTTCTGACTGACCAGGAAAAAAAGCATCAAAGAGAAACATGCATGCTTTGAAAAACTGCTCCAAAGCAATCCAGACTTTTTTGATATGAGGGTATAGTGCATCTGGAGTTTGTTCATCTAGCTATTTATTTTATTCTGAAAATATAATGTAATAGTGTGTGACAAAAAAGGCCTGATTTGTGGCAGATAAGGCACTGGTTTGTCACCACAACAATGCAACACAGCCATCTCACTGTGCCAGTTTGCGGCAAGAAATGGCATGCCTCTTTTGCCCCACACATCTGACATTGCTTTGTGCAATTTCTTTTTGTTTCTAAGAATTCAGAGGGACATGGCCAGTG
The DNA here is from genome assembly GCA_004026705.1 of Nesogale talazaci. NCBI lineage: Eukaryota > Metazoa > Chordata > Mammalia > Afrosoricida > Tenrecidae > Nesogale > Nesogale talazaci. Next base: position 14,660 of record PVJH01025432.1, read on the forward strand.
ATACAATTACATAGAAGAAGTAAAGAAGAAGAAGAAGAAGAAGAAGAGGGAGATTCTATCAACCATACAAACAGATGAGTTTGAAAAATGTTTCCAAGAACAGAATCACAGATTTGACAGATGTATTAAGTGTAATGGATAGTACTTTGAAGATGATAAGGTTGTTTTGTTTTTAAAAAATTAAAAGATAGGTTAGGGGGGTGTTATAAGTAAGCTTGTGGTACCAACATGGGCACAGACGATAGGTAGGTCTGTTGTGATGACATGGCCAATGAACACATGCGATCAATTGAAGGGCGGAGATAGAAAAGGCTTGGCAAGCTCCACCAAGAGCTCCACTCTGCTTCACAGCAGACAGCTGCCTTGTTCGTTCTGCGCCTCAACCTCCAAGCAACACTACTCGTGGAACACCTAATCATGGACTGTGGAGCTGAGAGTTGAGGTTCCTTCAAGCCCTACTTCACCACGCTCCTGGGATATACATCTCTTGAGTTGGGGACTGTTACACTCTGTCATCTGGCTGACTGTTGGTGACCAGCTCTGCTATTTGCTGCCTGTGACCAGATTGCCTGAATTGCTTTACAGAGGACTACTCAGCGGCCCTCAAGACTTGAAGGACTGCCAGTCTTCTCGCTGTCTCATGCAAGTGAGATGCACCAAGCAATTTGTACTGCTTTATAGCTAGTTCATTGTTTCTTATTTTATGTACCCTTCTCTCTATATAAATATATAAAGAGAATTACTAGTGTCCTGGTTTTATTTCTCTAAGAGAACCCTGCCCAACACAAGTGGTACCAGGAGGGCTTCTAGAGAAATAAAATCATAAATATAGGTTTCTTTGTTTGGTTCTCCAATCTGATTAGTCTTAAGAGCACTGATGATGCTAATTCTAGACCTAAAGCCATGGGTAATTTTGCCACTCCTTCTAGTCCATGTTGTGAAAAAGCAAAGCTAATACCTAAAGTAGGAGCACTGATGGATTGGGTGCCGGTAAAGGAGAGGCTCTGGGAGATCATATGTTTGATAATTTTCAGCAGTTGTGTCAAGATGTCATATATAGGGAGGCTGGTTGGCTGATCCTCCTTACAATGGACTATGTGATGAAGAAGAGGGATTGCATCAGGGCCTCAGAAGCACGCCTCACATGCCAATTCACAGACTTGAAGGCTTCGGCCTGTGCAACCAAGGAGAGTCTTCTTGTTTGTCGTAAAAGAGCTGAGAACGAGATCCAAAATCTCATTATGCGAGTGGCTGAATTACAACATCAGTGGAATGGCAGATATAGAGCAGTGTCCAAAGCCAAAGTGAGGGCATTAATAGGAAAAAATTGGGACCCTGAAATATGGGGTGGGAATATATGGGCTGATGATCCAGAAGAAGAGAATATTTTGCCTTGTGCCACCTCTAGAAACATTGAACCAGCCCAGTCAATAGATTGACCCCTCCCAGCTGAAGATAGTAATCCACTATCAACAAAACAACCCACACCTAAGCAGATTAACTAAACTGCTCTAGGTGAAACAACAGGTGGGGTTGCATCTCTACCATTGCCTGAGGGAGATAGTGCTGAGAACACCCAGAAAACACTCTCCCCACTGATAGTTTCTGCTAGACCTGTAACTAAAATTAAGGCAAGGAAAGCGCCTAAGGGTGAAGTCGAGGTGATTACTCTAGAAGTACATTATACTCACGAAGAACTGCTCGAGCTTTCAAATATGTACAAGCAAAAGCCTGGGGGAGTATTACTGGGAATGGTTACTGAGGGTGTGGGATACTGGTGCAAGAAATGTAATATTGGGCTGAGCCCCGGTGACGTAGTGGTTGTGCGCAGGACTGCGGCCCACTGGGACAGAGGTTCAATTCTGGGAGGAGCAAAGGCAGGAGCTCCTACTCCCTCCACCAGAGGGCAGTGATGCCCCTCCCCACCCCCCAAAAAGAAAGAAATGTAATATTAGATCAGTCTGAGTTTCTGGATATGGGACCCCTAAGCACAGACTCTTCTTTTAATCTTAGTGAGAGAGGCTAAGACAGGATCCAACTCCTTATTTGGCTGGTTCACTGAGGCATGGTCTGCCAGATGGCCTAGATTAGACCAACTTGAGGTGCCTGACCTACCTTGGTGCACTGTAGAAGAAGGCATCCAAAATGTGAGGAAAATTGGTATGATCAAATGGGTCTACCACGATACTCCCATAGACCCCAAAAGGGAGTGTCCTGAGGACATACTGTTCACTACAACCATAAGGAATAAGTTTTTGAGGTGGGCCCCAGCATCTTTGAAGACTCCTATAATTGCTATGTTGTGTGCATCAGGATTAACTTGGGAACTGCCGTAAGTGAACTCCAACATTTGCCCACAATGGGACTGAGTGGACTCCATGGTAACAGAGGGCATGTGTCAGCAGTGAATCAACAGAGACAGGGTGGACGTGGTTATAATAGACAACAAGGCTTTCGTAGTAATCAAAGCAGCCTGTCTCGTGTGAAATTATGGCATTGGCTACTTAGTCATGGTGTCCCTAGGAGTGAAATAGATAGGAAACCTACTAAATATTTACGTGACCTATACAGGCAGAAGAAAGTTGGATCAGGTGAACAGCGTGATAGGCAGTCATGATTTCTCAACCAGTTCCCAGACCTGAGCCAGTTTACAGATCCACAACCACTTGAATGAGGGGAAGGCCAAGTCCCTTGGAAGGAGGACCCTGCTACATCACAGAAGGTTTATCCTGTTAGTCTTTCTTCTAGCCTTCCCCAAAGGGACCTGTGGCCTTTCACAAGAGTTAGTGTTCATTGGGGGAAAGGAAATAATCAAACTTTTGGGGGATTACTGGACTCTGACTCTGAACTGACACTAATTCCAAGGGACCCAAAGTGTTTCGAAGGCCCACCCGTCAGACTGGGGGCTTATGGAGGTCAAGTTATTAATGGGGTTTTAGCTCAGGTATGCCTCACTGTGGGTCTGGTAGGTCCTCAAACCCATCTTGTGGTTATTTCCCCAGTTCCAAAATGCATCATTGGAATAGACATACTTAGTAACTGGCAGAACCCCCATATTGGATCCCTGAAATGTGGACTAAGGGCTACCATCGTGGGAAAGGCCAAATGAAAACCATTAGATTTGCCATTGCCTAGGAAAATAGCAAACCAAAAGCAATACCGCATTCCTGGAGGGATTGCAGAGATCAGTGCCACCATCAAAGACTTGAAAGATGCAGGGGTGGTGATTCCTACCACATCTCCATTTAACTCACCCATTTGGCCTGTAAAGAAGACAGTTGGATCCTGGAGAATGACAATGGATTATCGTAAGCTTTAACCAGATGGTGACTCCGATTGCAGCTGCAGTTCCAGATGTGGTCTCATTGCTTGAGCAAATTAATACTTCTCCTGGTACTTGGTATGCAGCTACTGATCTGGCCAATGCCTTCTTCTCGATACCAATCTCAAAGGACCACCAAAAGCAGTTTGCCTTCAGCTGGCAGGGACAACAGTACGCTTTCACAACTCTCCCCCAGAGGTATGTCAACTCTTCCGCCCTGTGCCATAATTTAGTTGGAAGGGACCTTGATCACCTGTCTATTCCAGAAAATGTCATACTAGTCCATTATATTGATGACTTTATGCTGATTGGATCCACTAAGGAGGATGTATCAAAGACTTTAGATTCATTAGTACAGCATCTGTGTACAAGAGTTTGGGAAATTGACCCAACAATGATTCAAGCACCCTCCACCTCGGTAAAATTCCTAGGGGTCCAGTGGTGTAGAGCATGTCGATATATTCCTACTAAAGTAAAGAACAAGCTATTGCATCTGACTCCTCCAACAACGAAACAGGAGGCACAATGCCTAGTGGGTCTCTGTGGATTTTGGAGGCAACACATCCCTCATTTGTGTGTACTACTTTGACCTATTTTTCAAGTGACACAAAAGACCTCCAATTCTGAGTGGGGCCTGGAAAAAGAAAAGGCTCTGCAACAGGTTCAGGCTGCCGTGCAAGCTGCTTTGCCACTGGGATCATATGATCCAGCTGACCCAATGATGCTAGAAGTGCTAGAAGTGTCGGTTGTCGATAAAAATGTAGTGTGGAGTCTTTGGCAGACCCCTATCGGTGAATCACAGCATACACCAATGGGATTTTGGAGTAAAATCCTGCCAACCTCTGAAGACAATTACTCCCCTTTTGAAAAACTGTTACTGGGCCTTGGTGAAGACTGAATGCCTCACCATGGACGAGCAAGTCACCATCAAGCCTGAACTCCCCATCATGAACTGGGTATTGTCTGACCCACAGAGTCATAAAGTTGGATGTGCACAGCAACACTCCATTGTTAAATGGAAGTGGTACATATGAGATCAGGCCAGAGCAGGACCTGAAGGTACAAGTAAACTGCATGAGGAAGTGACCCAAATGCCCACAGTCCCCACTCCAGTTACATTACCTTCTCTTTCCAAATCTGCACCTATGGCCTCCTGGGGAGTTCCTTATGATAATTTAACTGAAGAACAGAAAAGTCATGCTTGATTCACAGATGGCTCTGTATGATATGCAGGTGCCGCTCGTAAGTGGACAGCAGCAGCACTACAGCCCCTTTCTGGGATCTTCCTGAAAGATAGTGGTGAAGGAAAATCCTCCCAATAGGCAGAACTTTGAGCAGTGCACCTGGCCATTCAGTTCACCTAGAAGGAAAAATGGCCAGATGTGAGACTGTATACTGATTCATGGGCTGTGGCTAATGGCTTGGCTGGATGGTCAGGGACTTGGAAGGAACATGATTGGAAGATTGGTGATAAGGAGTTATGGGGAAGAAGTATTTGGATATATATCTCTGAATGGGCCAAAAAATAAAGTTAATAGTGTCTCATGTGAATGCTCACCAAAGGGTTACCTCTGAAGAGGAGGACTTTAACAATCAAGTCGATAAGATGACATGCACTGTGGAGATGGACCCTCCTCTTTCCTCTGCCACCCATTATTGCCCAATGGACACATGAACAAAGTGGACATGGTGGCAGGGCTGGGTATTATGCATGGGCACAGCAACATGGACTTCTACTTACCAAGGCTCACTTGGCCACAGCCACTGCTGAGTGCCCTATTTGCCAGCAGCAGAAACCAACCTTAAGTCCAAGATATGGAACGATTCCTTGGGGAGATCAACTGGCAACTTGGTGGCAAGTTGATTATATAGGACCACTCCTATCCTGGAGGGAGCAGCATTTTGTTCTGACTGGAATAGACACATATTCTGGATATGGATTTGCCTTCCCTGCACACAATGCTTCTGCCCAAACCACCATTTGTGGATTTACAGAATGCCTCATCCACCGCATGGCATCCCACATAGCATTGCTTCAGATCAAGGAACTCACTTTACAACAAATTCAGTGCGGCAATGGGCCCATACCATGGAATCCACTGATCTTATCATGTTCTTCATCATCCTGAAGCAGCTGGCTTGATAGAACAATGGAATGGGTTCCTGAAGACACAACTGTGATATAAACAACGTGGCAACAACTTGCAGGGCTGGAGCAGTGTTCTCCAGGAAGCTGTATATGCTTTAAACCAGCGGCCAATATATGGTGCTGTGTCTCCAATAAGCAGGATTCATGGGTCCAGGAACCAAGGGGTGGAAACTGGAGTGGCACTACTCACTAGTGACCCACTTGCAGCATTTTTGCTTCTTGTCCCAGCAACCCTATGTGCTTTGGGTCTGGAGGCCCTGGTCCCAAAGGAAGGAATTCTCCCACCTGGAAACACAGGATGGATTCCACTGAACTGAAAGCTGAGAATGCCCCCTGGTCACTTTGGGCTTCTTAGGCCTTTGGATCAACAGATCAGGAAGAGTGTCGCGCTACTGAGTGGTGTGATTGACCCAGATTATCAAGAAGAAATTGGACTGGTGTTACATAATGGGGGTAAAGAAGAATATGTTTGGAATCTAGGTGATCTCATAGGCCGACTCTTAGTGCTACCATGCCCTGTGATAAAAGTAAATCATCAATTATAGCAACCCCATCATGAGAGGACATCTAATGACCTCAACCTCTCAGGAATGAAGATCCGGGTCACCCCACCAGGCAAAAAACCACAACCAGCTGAAGTGAATGCTGATGGCAAAGGTAATACAGAATGGATAGTAGAAGAAGGTAGTTCTATCTACCAGTTACAACCATGGGATCAATTCAAAAGTGAGTTTTGTGATTGTTCATGTATTTTCTATATATGAGCTTATTGAATATCTTTTCTTTGTTCATGTATGATATATCGGCTACAATTGGCCTCAGTGTGTTCTCATTTGTATGTATGATAGATGTTTGATGGTAAGTATAAGTTTGATTTCATTGATGTCCGGAAATTTTACATGGCTAAATAATTGTGTACAGGTGCCACATTGGCAAGGGGTGCATTATTATAGGTAAGCTTGTGGTGCCAGCATAGCTAAAGACGAGATAGGTAGGTATGTTGTGACAACATGGCCAATGAACACATGCGATCAATTGAAGGGTGAAAATGGAAAAGGTTTGGCAAGCTCCGCCCTTGCTCTCTTGCTTTCGGATCTTCGGACCAGACAGCTGCCTTGTTCGTCCTGTGGCTCGACTTCCAAGCAACAATACCCGTGGGACACCTAATCGTGGACGGTGGAGCTGTGAGTTGAGGTTCCTTTAAGCCCTGCTTCACCATGCTCCTGGGATATACTTCTCTTGAGCTGGGGACTGTTGGACTCTGTCATCTGGCTGACTGTTGGTGACCTGCTCTGCTGTTTGCTTCCTGTGACCAGATAGCCTGAATTGCTCTACAGAGGACTGCTCAGCAACCCTCAAGACTTGAAGGACTGCCAGTCTTCTAGCTGTCTCACGCAAGTGAATTGCACCGAGCAGTTTGTATTGCTTTATAGATTAGTTAACTGTTTCTTTCTTATCTTATATACCCTTCTCTATATATATAAATATAAAAAGGGAATTACTGGTGTCCTGGTTTTATTTCTCTAAGAGAACCCTACCCAATACAGGGGCGATCCTAGTTTGGGGGGTGTCCCCTGGTATGTTAAGAAGATAGAGGATTCAGGGAGATGAGGGGACTTCAGAAGTTCAGAGGAAATCGATTGATAAAGTGGCTACAACAATGTACCCAAGCTTAGGCACAATTGTGAGGATGGTGCAGGACTGTGCAGTGTCGTAGTGTGCCTACTATGGTTATTAGGGTGGTTCCTGATAGGACAACAATCCCCTTCTAGATATCGTGGTTCCAAAGAGTTTTCTCCAAATTTGTAGGCTGTCTTCTCCCTTTGTTGTTAATCTCCTCTGATAAATTAAATGCTCCAGTTTTGATTAGTTCCATTCCTCTTTTTGTCTTTTGTTTGGGTGTCATACTGAAGAACCTGTAGTTGAACCTCAATCCAGTAGCATTACCCCAAGGCTCTTACATGATGTGAGTCAGATGAATTAATCTTGGAAGAGAAGCAAATTATTTCCATGGTGAAACCAGTTACTTCAGGTGGAGATTTTTAAATTTTTGTTATAGTGGACTGTTTATCAGTGAATATTGGGCTATCAAATAGGTGGAATTCCATTGTAAACCTCTGACAAAATAAAGGTGTGTTTCATAGGGCAATTCCAGACACCCAGATTTAATTCTTGTATATCAACAATGTGTGAGCAGAACCAGTGCTTTCAGAAAACTGTTTCCCGAGGGAAAGTTCTAGGGGTATTCATTAATCACCTTATGATTCTATTTATTTTCAGTTTCAAATAATCTGGAGGGTATTTCTTTCCACTCTGTCTGATTGCTCCTGAAATGGTAATGGCTGCAAATTAGATGTGATGTGGATAATAGTGTTTTCTGGAAAACATCTTCAGTTTGTAACTCTTAAGGATCCCAAGCAGAGTGCTTAGTAAAAAATCAAAAATTTACTAGAGAACCAAAATCAAGCTGCCAACTTTTAATTTTGCCAAGCAAAAAATATTAAAGTACAAACTTCTACAATCACTTTGTAAAATAAAGGGCATGTCAACATCACAATGAAGCAAGAATGAAATTGGGAGAGTCTAGTGCTCTAAATTAAAAAGCTTCAACTATAGGAAAACACAGTATGGTCTCACTTTGCTGACTTCACGACACCCAGGAGGTGCATCCGTTTTTTCCTCTGGCCCTTCCGAGGGGTCAGGAACTTTTGTTTTTGTTGCTTCTGTTTTCCTGGGGCCCTGTCCCATGTGGGATCTGTCGGTAAATATTGACCAGATAATCCTGAAAACACTGTCATAGATCATCACCTGTCTGAAGATCAATATGGGAGCCACCCATCAAGATAAAACCACGTTAAAGTGTTGCGTTTCCACAGCCCTTGCTCCAATCACATTATTTCATCTCCCTGTATCTCTTCTCAGAGTGTCAGCGTTCACTGTGAAGGCTTCCCAAATGACTGTCTTCTTGGACTCCTTATTATAAATAAGGGTGGGGAGGTTTCCTAGGTCCTTGCCAGGAAAGTGAAACACAGATAATACTGGCATGCATTGGGTGGTCGGTGGAGCTGAAAAGGAGTTCCAGCACATCGTTGACTCTTTGCAGGAGAAACCGCAAAGAGCAAGGCAGAACACTTCCCCATTTGTGACATCTAGTGGCCCTGCATCCACATGGCAACCTCTCTCCCCAAATAAACAACCACCACCTCCTGGGGAAAGAAAACACTGGTTCACATTTTATTCCCTAGAATGGTGTTCTTATTTAAGCAGATTAAAATATACATTATTTTTCTGTCTTCAGAGCATTGAGTTTGATTCAAGAAAAGTTATAGGGCATGAATGCTCAAATATAATGGTGACAGGTAAGAGAGAACAGAAAGCATCCTCTCTTTGTTCCTTCTTCAGCACAGGAAAGAAAATAAAGGAACCAGATACTCTCCATGGTAGCATCCTGCATGGTACCATATGGGGAAGGCAGGGCCAAACCAGTATGGATCTTTATGCTAAACAATTAGTAGGCATCTTTAACAGATATGGATGGATTCCTCATGGAAATAAGGTAACTTGAAAACCTGGGAAATCGAATCAGCCCTAAGTCATTTCTATGGCAATATTGACTCAATTGGTTGGTATCCTGGAGGGGTTTAGATCTTTAATTCCCTTACTTTAAGAGGTCAATGTCTAAATAAAACCTACCCAAATAATTACAACTGAAAAAGGAAAAATCGCTAACCTCTGATTCCATGTCTCTTTGGCTTCAAGTATCACTTTTGGCTTTGGATGAGGTTTCCATATTGCATTTACTCAGGTGATAATTTTTATAAGTGCACTTATATTCTTTTTTTATTACCAGAAATTACCATATCCTTTGCAGCAAATATTCTGGGTCCTTTGCTTCCAGGGAAAAGAGACAAAGAAGAAAGGTGAAACCCTGCCAATATTTGGCTTTCTCTATTCTGAACACTTAAGTTAGGACATTAGAGGATTCAGGCCTATAAAGGGGCTTCAAGAGCACATAGAAAATGTAATTAAAAGGTAATGGAATTTTCCCATGAACTGTTAAAATAGAACAATCTTTCATTATATAATAAGTATGGAAAGAGAGTATCAATACACCTCAGAGGTGGAATAAAGATGGGAGAAGTTCATCTGGAAAAGACAGACCTTGAATCTTACTCTTGGCCAACTTTTCTCACAAGTCGGATTGACAAAGGGTAAAATTATCCATTCGCTGTCTCCTGAAGCCCAATGCAAGGAACTCAACAATAAAAATGGTATTGATAAAAAAAAAAAGATTCAGTTATGAAATGGAGAAACGATGGAGCCACGTGCTTTGTGGGAAACTGCAGATGACTCCGCGTTGTGGCTGCCCAGGGGAACTAGGACACGATTCAGAGGAGAAAATGTGAAGGAAGCAGCAAAAGGGTTACGGTCTGCAGGCTTTCTTATAACTGCGAGTGTATCGCAGAGAGAAAATGACAGTGGCGGTGGAGAATAAAAAGCCAGAAGACAAAGTTTGGCGGAGATGACCCATGTTTATCTCCTAGCATTAGGTGGAAGGAACGGCTAAATGTACTAAAAAGGTCCCAGGCCACAGCAGGAGGGCCTGGCAGGCAAGAGAGATGTCGCCCTCTGATAAGTAGGGTAGTCTCAGGTCTTTTATGGCAGAACTGCTGACAGTTTCCAGGACCTGGGAGAAATCTGGGCTGTGATTGCATGTCTAACAGTGAGATAGGAGCAGAAAGGGGCATTCACTGGGGAAGACGGAGGAACCAAGCTCAGGATCTCAGAGAAGTGATTAGAAGCGCTGCACTCTGAAGCTAAAATCATCCCTGATACCACAGTTACGTGCTGTGTGTCTTTAGGCAAGTAGTATTTTTGCTTATAATCGCTGTAGGCCGCTGAGAGAGGGTCAGAAGTAAAAAGGAGGATCCTCCCCAAGCTGCATTTGCATGGCAGCTGCAGCAGTGGGTTTCAGCATAAGAAACATGGTAAGGACGCAGGACCACATAGTGCTGTATTCTGTTGCACAAAGGGCTGCTATGAGTTAAAACTGGTTCGTACGCCCCTAATAGCAACAACAAACAACCTCAGGGAAAATGAAGTAATGGTTACACCCCCAACCTCCTTGAAAAATTGTGATTAACAAAGGGTCTGCTGTAGAGGTATCCAACTAGGGTGAAATGCACTTACTATGTGTGCCATGCAGAACCCAGGTGGAGGGCGACAACTCGACCAGGGGAGACCATCAAAATCAAGTGGGGAGAGATGGTTGTTGCCAAGGATTTCATTGTACTTGACTCCATGATCAACATCCATGGAAGCAATAGGCAAAACATCAAGCAACATACTTCATAGGGCAACCCTGCTACACAAGACTTCTTTCAAGGATTAAAGAAGACCACATTTGACAATTAAGGTGTGCCTAATTCAGGCCATAGTATTTTCTTTTTAGAGAAATTATTGTCCCATAAGTCACATAGTATACAATTCAATAATTCAATCACTAAACCATACTATTTTCTATCACCTCTTATACAGGTGAAAGTTGAACAATGATTAAGGAAGACCATAGAAGAATAGAAGCACGAACATGATGAAGTTGGCCAAAAATATTAAAAGTACTATGGGAAGCTAGAAGAATAAAATAAGCAGTTTGGGAAGTACAGCCAGAATGCTCTGCAGGGAAAATAGCAAAATTTGCCTCTTATACTTTGGACATATTATCAGGAGAGACCAATCTCTGGAAAAGAATATCTGAGCTGCTGCAGACAACACTGTCTACTTTTTAAATTTAGGCTGTGATAGTCATTGCAATGGCGACATCAAAGTCACAGACAATTCTCATGACTAAAGGGTTTCATTAGGAAATAGGTAACAGCTTACCATGTCAAGGAAAAATGCTCAGGGTGTGTGATAGGAGACTGAGGACTAGAGCCCCATTAAAAAATACTGTCCCTGCAGGTGACTCCCTGGCTCTTTTGGCCATTGCCAGGAGAGGATTGTTTTTGCTATTATTTTCGACTCGTAGTAACCCTATGAACCCCAGAGAGAAACGTTGTACAACCCAGTGCCATTCTCAACCGTGTCCTTATGTTCCAACCGATCCATGCAGCCCTGTGTTAGTTCAGTTGGTAGAAGGTCTTCCTCTGTTCAGCCCCACTATCTTATCTGAGATCTGCTGTCTCCTGACATTCTAGGCAAAGTTGTTGTTCTTATGTGCCATCACATTGGCTCCAACCCACAGGGACCATCTGTACTGCCGAACCCAACACCGCGCGGTCCTGGGCCATCCTCACAACAGTTCCTCCACCGGAGTCCTCTGATGCAGCCACCACGGCAATCTTTGAGGGCTGCCCTCTTTTCTATCGCTCTATGCTCTTTACTAAACAGGATGCCTTTGTCCTGGTCACTGGTCTCTCCTGGTGACAAGCCCAGATTTATGTAAGACAAAGTTTTGCATCTTTCCCTCAAAGGAACTCTGGCCTTACTGTCTCCAAGACCAATATCTTTGTCCTTTTAGCAGTCCATGATATTTCAATATCCTTCTGCAGAACCACTATTCAGTCGCACTAATTCTTCTACAGCCCTCCTTATTCAGTGTCACATGCATGTGAGGCAATGAAGAACACCGTGTTTGGGATCAGGTGCACGTTAGTCCTCAGAGTAACAATCTTGCCCTTCAATACTCTAAAGCGGCCTTGTCCAGCAGAGTTACCTAATACAATACCTATTTTGACCTCTTGATGGTTGCTTCCAAGAGCGTTGATTGTGTATCCAAGCAAGACAGAATCTTAGACAACGTCACCCTTTCCCCCATTTGTCATGATGTGATCTATAGCAATGATTTCTTGATTGCTGCTTCTCTGATCTTGGGTTTTGAAACCAAGCCACATGAAACTCTGACAAATTCAATCTTTTTTCTGTTTATCAAGATAGTACCTACTGGTCAAGTTGTGAGGGTTTGGGTTTTCTTTATATCAAATCTTAATCCATACCGAAGGCTGAAGTCCTTGATATTCATTAGCAAGTGCTTCAAGTCCGCTTCCCTTTCCGCAAGCAGTGTTGTGTGAGCTACATATCTCAAGTTGTTAAAATTCTTTCTCCAACCCTAATGTCAGCTTATTCATATTATCTATCTAATCTGATTATTTGCTCAGCATACAGGTTGAATACTTATAGTGAGAAGATGCAACACTGACCTACACTTTTCCTTCATTAATGTCAAACAGTTTTTGTTGTGCTTTCACAGTGGTTTCCTGATCCACGTGCAGGCTTTTCACGAGCACAGTGTCTCACTTTCCTTGCCAGCGACTCAATGCTGACTCATTATGACTTCCCAGGGACTTTCGGAGACTTAGGGAGGAGAAAACATAGTCTTTCTCCCACAGAGCCGCTAGTGGTTTTGAACTGCCAAGCAGGTGAATCACAATCCAACCTGTAACCACTACACCCCCAGAGCTCCTCAGACAATACTGTGTTCTAGAATATCCATTCTCCTCAAGAGTATTTATAATTTCCAGTAGGATGGTCAATAAAATACAAGTAAATATCTTTCTGGTATTTTATGCCATCAGCCAAGATCGAACTGATCTCAGCAATGATGTCCCTGGTTTTACACCCTCTTCTGAATCTGAAACCTGAGCCTCTGGCAGCTTGCTGTCAATGTGCTGCAGCAAACATTGTTGGATGAACTTCAGCCAAATTTTTTTGGGGGCATCACTGCCCTCTGGCAGAAGTGGGAGGCCCACTTGCTCCTGGAGAGCTGCTGCTGGATTTGAACTACTAAGCCAGTTGACCATAGTCCTGCACTCAACCACTATGCCACGGCGGCTCAGTGCCACTTCAGCCAAATTTTACTCACCTATAATTTCAATAATATTGTTTGTCCCGGCCTGCGGGTCCGTAATTCGCAAGTCCTGGAAGGAGGAGCGGGAATTGGGGGGACAGGAGACGCGAGAAATGGAGACAAGACAGGATTCTGATCAAGTCTCGTTTATTGGAGCAAAACTTAGGGTAAATATAGTCAATGTCAGGAGTAAAGGTCACAGTTCATGCTAATGAGGTAAAGTCAACAGGGGCCAATCCTAGATGAGTGCCAAATATGATGCGCAAAAGGGGCTGTAGTCCTCAAAGTTGTCCGTATGCTAATAAGGGTATACAGGAGTGAAGCGGACAAGTTATAGCAACCAATCACAAAGATGCAAGTCAAGACAAGCAGAAATGCCTTATCTATAAGCCTAGGTAATTAACATGTTAACAAGTGAAGGTCAGTACATCTGAAAGTCAGGCTTCAAAGGGCAGGGCTGTTTACTGTTATAAAGATAATAGACTACTAAGCTCAGGCAACAAACAGTAACAGAGTGCAGACTAGTGACTGTAGCAAGGTCAAGCATGTCCGGGCTGCATGGCTCCGGACAATTTTTGTCTAATTTCTACATTCTGTTGAGTCACCTTTCCTTAGAATGGGAACTAATATGTATCTCCTTCAGTCAGCTGGTTAAACAGCACAGTAGTTGAATTAAAATAAGTTAACCACCAGTTTGCTGCCATAATCACTGTTTTGAGTATAAAAAAGATAACCAGTCTTTTAAGCATAAAAAAGGTATGCCAAAAGATAGTTTATTATTTCAAATAATTAATATGAATTTTATTGTTTACAATTAAATAATAATAATAAAATATCTGCACAAAATTAGATTATATTCAGTTTTAAAATATTGGGGGGAAATATTAAGTAATACCTGATAAAAAAAAAAGACATTTCCATATTAATTAGTTGGCATCCTCACTTGCAATATTTTCCATTTTTATCCAAGTATTATCACTGTGGGATTTGTCCTTTACTATATCTTCACTGTATGAGGAGGAGCCCAGTCCCTTGAAGGTAGGCCAATTAGACAATAATTATTGCTTGATATTTTAGAAACATGTGATTTTTCTTCTCTAAACATGTTCGTCTTTAAAAAACCTCTTTCCATTTTTGCTGAACTTATAGCAATGGTACTAATGATATGGTTAGCTCTTTGAACACTGTCAGAAGTTGCACCGTTAACTCTTAATATCTTGTGGCATAACACAAAACTGAAACACAAAACTACATCACTCTCTGTTTTATTCTGGCAGTTTTTCTCTTTGTGTTGTGTTTGTTTTCCGAAGTAACAAGCATAAAGCAACAAATTGAGTATTTAGTGAAAAGTATAATGAGTTTTATGAGATAATTATTGAAAAAAGTTACCGATCATTTTTCATGGGTAGAATGGATAGGAGTTATCATATGCTGTTACACAGACATATTTTTAAACGGAGAATAAGGAATGCAAACTTGTGAGTTTTCACTTTGGGCACATGCCTAGTCATCCACCTTAGAGAGAACCTGACCCAAAATGGCATTTTAACTGTTCAGTTCACTGAACTCAACATAAAATTAGGTATTTGTTCTGTTGAACTGGTACAACAACTGAGTCTCAGGGTGAAGTAGCTGTCTTCCAAATCCTGGAATATATGAGTGAGTGCTTCCAATCTTAACTTATTGAAGCATTTCAGTGGGTATTCCATAAATCCCTGAGGTCTTGTTTTTGGCTAAGGATCTCAGGACAGCTTGCACTTCTTCCTTCAGTACCATTGGTTCTTGTTCATATGCTACCTCCTGAAAGAGAGGAAGGTCAACTAGTTCTTTTTGGTACAGTGACTCAGTCATCTACGCATCTTGTTTTGGTGCTTCCTGCATCATTCCATATTATTTTCCCATACTACCTTTCACGATTGCAAATTGGAGCTCGATTTCTTTTCAATCATTTCAGCTTAATATATGTTGAGTGTGCTCTTCCTTTTTTGGTTTTCTAACTGTAATTCTTCGCACCTTTAATTGTAATAGTTAACTTAGTGTTTTCCAGCTGCTCTTTGAACTTTTCTATTCAGCTCTTTAACTGCATCAATTCGTTCATTCTCCTTAGCCACTCTACAATTAAAAGCAAGGTGTAGAGTCTCTACTGACATCCACTTTGATATTTCTGTCACTTTAATTATCTATTGCTTTCTTCATGTATGAAGTTCTTACTGTCCTCCTACAGTTCCTGAGGTCTTCTGTCATTAGTATTTGTGGCACTCACCTTATCTGGTGTCAATTTGAGGATTAAGAATGTAGGGGTGGAGCCTAGCCTGTCAGTCTGAAGATAGACAATGAAACCTCTGTGTGGACCTGGCCTTCTTGAGGATTCTGGCTTATGTGGTAATATCTTCTTGGAAGCAGGAGACACTCATCTCTCTGTTCACTCCCTGGGAGACATTGCAGCTGACAAGACACATGGCAGCATGCTGATAGACCCTGAGCCCTAGAAATTGGAGGAGCCAGTTTGACTACTAGTGCTGAGATGCTTCTACTGCCACTAGATACCCAAGACTGCTCCCACTGGCTTGTGACTGTCCTGGTGGCATTGCATGTGCTTAATGAGTCTGAAGAGGACTTATAGAATGGTATCAGACATATGGACTAATGTTGGACTTATGACCTTGGACTGAACTGGGCTAGGATGTTTTCTGAATGTTCAATTGCTCTTGTATATAAAGCTCTTTCATATACACACATGAGCGTCTGTGGATTTGTTTATCTAGTCTCCCCAGACTAACCCAGTATTCAAGGTAGTAAAACTGTTCTTGAGATTCAAAACTCACAGGGCCTAGACTAAAGGTTTTCTGTTGGCTCTCATGAACTTGTTTTAATTTTTTTCAGCTTCAATCTGAACTTACATATGACTAATTGGTGGTCTATTACCTAGTCAAGCCCTGGCCTGGTTTTAGCTGCTGATATTGAGCTTTTCAACTGTGTCTTCTCACAGATGTAGTCAATTTGGTTTCTGTGTGTTCCAGAGGCTGAAGTCCCTGTGGACTGCAACATTTCTTATCATTGAAAAGAGGTATCTGTGATGAAGAGACAAATTGCTCCTGCATATTCGATCAGGTGGTCTCTGACTTCATCTCTGTCAAGAATGTCATATTTTGCAATCATTATGCCTCTTTGTTTTTTTTGTTTTGTTTTTTATTTTTATTTTTATTTTTATTTTTTTTATTAATTAATTTTATTGGGGACTCATACAGCACTCATCATAATGTATACATACATACATACATACATATGTTGTGTCAGTAGTTACATCTTTTCTGGGATGGGGTGGGGTTCTTTTATTTTTATTTTTTTTATTTGTGAGAAGTAAGCCAGTTTTATAGGGCAAGCAAGCTTAGGCAATTAGCATATCGTGATCTTCAAAATTAACAAGTGAATGGCAGCACAGCTGCAAGTCTGGCTTCAGAGGCCAGGGCTGTTTACAGTTACAAAGGCGACAAACTACAAACCCCAGGCAACAAACTGCAACAGAGTTCAGGCATATTCGGCCTGTA